>JAMFRD010000040.1:0-278705 GCA_025502685.1 Pascua sp. PH4015B
GGGGGGGGGGTGTCGAAAAGCGGGGGAGGGAGGTTCATTGCAAGGGGGTGTTGGGGAGACACAAAGGGGAAGAGTTTGACAGCAAAGGGAAGAGGGACAACCGCACGACTGGGACTGCAGGGGGAGATATCGCTCGCAGAGATGGATAACTTACACCCAGGTCATCGTCACGGCCGGCAGCCCCAAGGCGTACGCATCCGCCGCGCCCCTCCTCGCGCCCCTCGGCACCCTCGTCGCCGTCGGCCTCCGTGAGTCTCAGCCACCAGCTCATTCTACCACCTCCTCCGTGCTCCTACACCTACACCTACTACAGTACACTCTGTAACCCAATGTGCTCTATTGCTCACCAACCAGCTGCGGCAGGCACGGCCATCTGCGGCGCCGACCCCGCCCGCCTTTGTTTCCTTGGCATCAAGATCCGGGGTATCCTCGTCACGACGCGCGCGGACATGACCGAGGCACTCGCGTTCCTCGCGGACGGCAGTGTCAAGGAGCAGTGAGTGAGAATTGGGAGGGGAAGGGAGTGAGACCAGTCAGCACTCAGAGTGCCACCGAGTTCGAAGTACACTCGCCCCAACTCAATGGCCCAAGGATATCGCTGACCTCAGCGTCGAGGTACTTCCCTTCTCCTCGTTCCCGGCCGCCCTCGCCGATGTGGCTGCGAGCCGGACCAAGGGACGCGTTGTTATCGACTTCAACAAGGATTAGGATGTTGGAGCGTAGAGTTTACAAGCGGGATGTTGAGAGAATGAAATACTTTTGAAGTCTGGGTGGTGTCCGCGTTGAGTTTGGAGGCCTTCTTGCGCGTCCTCAACCACTGAACTGTGGGCCAGGTGCTGACCTGACCTATGAAGCTGGCAAGCCTGTAAGATATTTGCGCCAACCTGGGTCAAGTACAGGATATCCTGCTCTCGCGCACTGCCAGTTACTCGTCGTTTGTCTGGGTCTTGTTGCTTCTGGGTGCGATGGTTGGGACACGAGCGCTACCACTTTTTTTTTTATCACCGATGCGACCCGTACGGCTACCTTCGGCTCGTTAACGGATCCAGAGGCCCAGCGGAGACCACCGACGCGACTGTGACATGACGGCAGAAACGCGAGATCCAGGGTTCGCCCCTCGTTGTTGGTTGTGGGGGCAATCAACACCTGGCAAGCGCTGGAATAGAGGCACATTTAGGCTTTTAGGCTTTGTGGTAATGGACCGGCCCGATTAGAGTCGGCATTCGCCGGTGCTAAGAGGCCACTGCCGCTGGCGGATATTATGACGTGGGTTCTATGTTGGGACCATGCCAGGCACGATCGGGTACAGGGCGGGCAAGCGACCCACGCGAGCCCACGGAGGCGTCCAGAGGCGACTGGGTCGTGTGCCACAAACGTGTGTGGGTGTCAAAGGAACGTGCACGGGTCTGTGCACATGTCTGCCTTTGCCGCCTTGTTGACAGCCACACACACACAACTGCTACGACAAGAAAGAAGCAGAGCACACTCTACAGCTCGCTCGTGTGACGTCGTGCACCTGGTCGTGTGAGCAGGACCGTGACCGAGGCTTGGCCAGTGCTATGATGGGCGCGAAACATTATCTAGAATGCTTGTACTTCTTGGCTGTAACGACGCTTTCTTGGCATTGCGAAATGGCAAGTGTGGCAGCGAAAAATGCAGCACCGCAGGGCCGGCCGGATCCTCGATGATTCAGGGTCCACACATGCCAGGGCGTCCGATCCACACCGACAGAGCACCAAAGGGGTACCAAAAGGGGGAATGTCGGCAGTCAGCCAAGCCCTCGAAAGGACTTTCAGGCACGACACACGTTCGTGTCTCTCAACCTCGCCGACCACTCACAAGTGGCCATTGCCGTGCAAAACCTTGCGTACCTGCCAATGCTGGCCACAAAACAATCTCTACCACAAATGGAACATGGCCAAGCCAAGGCCAGCCTTGATCACTCGGTGCAGACGTAGCGCCGTGGGCCCGCAGCCGCAGCCTCCCCCGGCCTGCGCGGGCAGCCCTACGCGGGCGGCCGCCGCCGGCATGCTCTTCCTGGCCATCAGGCATATGCAGGCCTGCAGGCATATGCAGGCCTGCAGGCTCGGGTTCCGCATGCGTGCCATTCCAGGACAAATTAATTCCAACGTGGGTTGGAGCTGTCTGTCCTTGTCCAACCCCAAGCGCCTGTCCTGCCTGCTCTCCACAATCAAAAGGGAGGCCAACCTCGACTTTCTCTTTCTCTACACTCACCCACCTCGTCGCAGCGGCTTGACCTGCAAGCAAGGCTACCACCAGCAACACCACCACATCACCACTACCCCTCCCCAGCTCGGGCTACCCCCGCGCCACCACCTCAACAACTCCTCTTCCCCCTCCCCACCTTCGCGCTCCCACCATGGCGTTCCCGCCCGACCTCGACGAGCGCCAAAAGCTCCCCTCGGGCCAGAAGGAGATTGACTTTTCCATCGCCCACCCCCTCTTCTCCGACCTTTGCCCCGATGACTCGTACACGCCCGACGGTGTCTACTGGGTGAGTACTCGCCGGCCGTGCGGTGGTGCGAGACGTGGAGCGGTGCGAGCGGTTACGCGGTTACGGGCAGTGCGCGGCCCGGAAAATGTGCTGGGGACCAGGTGGTGCCGGGTACACACCTATCGCGTCACTGTGGGGAGCTCCAGCGGCCAGAGCGCGAATCTGATTCTTTCGACTCTTGGCGCCGTCGTGTGTTGCTTGGCTCAGTGGTGAACGCCACTTTTGTCAATTGTCTCGAACAGTTCCACCAGCCACCACTAGTGACCCACACGCGCTTCTCTTGGAGCCGATCCCGATCACCTGCGACTCACTTCTTGCTCCCTCCGGCAACCCACACTACCGGACGTGAACTGAACAGAGACTGACCCCCAGGCCGACCTCCCATTCAGCGAGCGCACCAAATGGGTCAACAACCAGACCACCACTGAGGCCAAGCGCGAGCTCGGCGTCATCTGGGACATGTTCAAAAAGGACCCCTTGTCGCCCCTCACTAGCTACTGCAAGCGCTATGTGATTACCGGCTTCGGCATGTTCACCGAGGGCTACACCATCTTTGTGAGTCTGAAGAACGGTTGTGATGGCCGACTTTGAAGCAGAGGCTATAGTCCGTGTCGCAATGTGGCACCTTTGCGGGCCCTGCGACTCGGAGGTGGCACACTCTCCGCGCCCTTGATCACAGCTAACAATCCCAGTCGATCGGTAACCTCTCGTCTCTCTACAAGGAGGTGTGGCCGCAATGTTGGGGCACGCACGAGGTCTGTGACCCCAACTGGGTTGCGGCCGTGTCGTACATCCAGATTGTCGGTATCATCTGTGGCCAGATTGGTGTTGGCCTCGAGGGCGACTGGATTGGCCGCCGTGTCGGTCTCGTCCAGGACGCACTTGTCATGGCGCTCGGTCTCGTCATGCTCACTGCGTCGTGGGGCACGACGCTCAACGGCTGGGTCATTTGCTACGCCTGGTCGCAATTCATTTACACGCTCGGTGTCGGCGGCGAGTACCCGATGACGTCTACGTCGGCGCTCGAGCACAAGGCGCCCTCTGGCGCACAGCAGACGGACGACAAGCTGCACCGCGGCCGCAACGTTGTCCTCGCGTTCCTCATGCAGGGTTGGGGCCAGCTGCTCAACCAGGCTGTGCTGATCATCCTGCTCCTCATCTTCAACGGCGGCTCGAGCCCCCCTTACTCGCAAAAGACGGGCCAGTGGACGTTCCGCATCTCGTTTGCGTTCATGATCCCCTTTACCCTCTGGCTCGCATACCACCGCTACTACAAGCAGCACTACTCCGAGGCCGCGCTCCGCCGCTCCAAGAAGAATGCCCGCGTCAACCAGTCGGGCTACGACGTCCAGTCGCTCAAGCTCGTCATGTCCCACTTTGGCGGCCGTCTCGTCGGTACCTGCATGGGATGGCTCACGGCCGACTTCCTCTTCTACGGCGCAAAGCTCTTTGCCAGCACGTTTATCAAGGTCATCACCCCGGACGCAAAGGGCGTCATGACCACGTGGCTCTGGAACCTCGCAAACGTCGGCGTCTCGCTCGTCGGCTACTACCTGGCCGCGCTCTTTGTCGACAACAAGTTTTACGGCCGCAAGCGCATGCAGTCGGTCGGTCTCTTGCTCTGCGGTATCCTCTACCTCCTCCCGGCCATCTGGTACAAGGAGCTCAAGTCGCCCGCGCACATCAAGGGCTTCCAGACAATCTACTTCTTGGCCTCGTTCTTCCAGCAGTTTGGCCCCAACTGCACGACCTTCCTCCTCGCCGCTGAAGTCTTCCCCGTGTCGGTCCGCGCGACCGCGCATGGTATCTCTGCCGCCTCGGGCAAGGTCGGCGCGCTCCTCCCCGCCGTCATTTACAACTATGTGAGCGACCACACCAAGTTCTGGATCGTGTGCTGGTTTGGCTTCCTCGGCTGGATCTTTACGGAAATCTTCATCCCCGACGTCACCGGCCTCGACCTCCGCGAGCAGGACCGCTACTGGGCCTTTGTCCGTGAGGGCCGCGCCAAGGACTACCACGGCATTGCCATCCACCCCCGCCACCTGTCGTTCTGGGAGCGTGTCGTCCTCAAGCGCCACCATGCCTACGACCCCGAGCTCGACCGCCAGAGCCGCGTCAAGGAGCTCCGTGTCATGTGGGAGGCCCGCCAGCAGGTCATCGAGGCAGAGAGCGCACTCGACGTCCACGACCACGAGGACGATGAGCTCTCGTCCACCGCCCACTCGTTCTTTGAGCGCGAGTTCCGCGAGGCCGAAAAGCCCCAGACTCCTCGCCCCATCCACCGCCGCTCGTCCATCCACGAGAGCATCCACGAGCTCGGACGCAGGATCTCGGGCACGTTCAGCCACCACAACGAAAAGACGGGCCTCCACGGCGACCAGCCAGGGCACAGCAACGAGAAGGGCGGCGATGAGGAGAAGAAGTAGACCGTGTAGACATCGCGTAGATCAAGTCGTAGATTTTTCCTCATTACACTGTACTAGAAATTACTGTCATGGATGTTGGGTAATTAGCACTGCTACTGTTGCAGGGCAATTTCTGAAACGTTCAGCAGAGGGACGGCATTGGGTCTGGTCGTTACGTCTTTCGGTGTGCTCACGGGTGTTTCAACCGGAAGCGAGCTGACCGAGGAGTGTGCGTTGCAACTGACAAGTGACGCCGGCTGCCTCGAGGCAGAGCAAGCAGTGGGGAGCGTTGGGAGATCAATAGGGGGGGGGGGGGGGGCAGGAGCCAATCTACCAATCGGCATCGTCAAGGTTAGCTTAGCCATGCAGAGTGACAAACGTCAAGGGGGCAAGTGGGCACCCGTCGCCAGGTCACCTGAGTTTGAACTCCCGCGATCCGCCACACACCACACATCCTCGACGGATCCGCGACTTGGCACCGCCACCTGGGTACTCGACATCGCCTTCTTAGTTCAGTGGTTAGAATTTTTCACTAGTAGTATCTCCTCGAGATTTACGGTATGAAAGGGTCACCCGTTCAATTCGGGTAGTGCGAGTTCTGAGTGTTTTTGTTTTGTTCTTGCGAGTGGGTTTTCCATATCCTGCCCTTTGGGCAGCACCCGAGCCGAGGGCGGCGGCATGCCACCAATCCCCGCAGCCATGTCCCTTGGTGTCCTGCATTTCCAGCATCCGACCTGCAAGTGGCACGCACAACCTCAGTGTATCAGCCTCGACACTTTCGAACGCACCTGTATCGGACGTGCCACACTGGGCTTGAGTCACCAGTTTCTCTCGTTTGCCCCATCGTGGGACGCGCCCCAACTTCTACCCAGGTACCCACATCTGCGGACGCAAAGGACGTGTGTACTGGCAGAGAGAAGCGGGTATCTGCTTCCTCCTATGCACCAAGAGACTACGCGGCTATGCGCTGTACCGTGTGTCGAAAGCGGTTGATACATCCGTAGCCACACACCAGCACTACCTGCCACCCTCACCCATCCCACCATACCGACAAACACAAACATGGAAGCCAGCCTTCACTTCACTTCACTTCACTTCGCTTCGCTTGCGCCGCCCTATCTCTCTTCGCCGCTACAGCCTTCCACGCCACCGCTTTCCACGCCACCATCGCTCTCCACGTCGCTATCGCTCACCGCACCGCTATCGCTCACCGCGTCGCTATCGCTCTCCCCGCCACCGCTGCCGCTCCCTACGGTATGTCGCTGTCGCCGATGCCTCACCCTACGTCCCGATAGCTCAATGTCTGATATCCACCTACGACACCGCTACCTCACCCAACGTCCCGCTACCACATCCTACATCATCATAACCAAACTTGTCAATGCGCTGCCCGGATGGGGGTGCGAGTGACACGGCGCTGCCCAGTAGCGGGTGCTACCTAAACTTCACTTCACTTCACTGCCCTTCGCTTGCACTGCCCTATCTCTCGTCGCCTCCGCTACCCCTCCGCTACCCCTCCGCTACCACTCTCGCCAGCCACTTCCGCTCTCACCAGCCACTTCTGCTCTCGCCAGCCACTCTCGCCACTACGACTCTCGACGTCGCTACCACTAACGCTCTCGCCACCCACTGCCGCTCTCGCCACCCACTCCCACTCCCACTCCCACGCCCCCGGTATGGCGCCTTGTGTGACATGACACAGCCTCTCCCCTAGGGATAGTGCGACGTCATACCGACACAAACACAACATACAACCTCCAAGCCCAATTCCTTAGGGATGGACTAAGACACAGTATGAGGTCATAGGAGGATTGATGTATTGCCTTCTTAGTTCAGTGGTTAGAATTTTTCACTAGTAGTGTCTCTTCAAGAACTTGCTATGAAAGGGTCACCCGTTCAATTTGGGTAGAAGGCAACAACAAGAGCGAGCCCCGAGTGGGCGAGGTCTGATGTTTTTGTTTTCTTATGTCGGCCGTCGCCTTGTTAGTATTCCAACACCGCGAGGCACTCCAGTGGATGAGGCAACGAGTCCACCCGACCAGCACCTCTTGCACACTCTGAACCGATGCAGCTCCACATCCGTTCCAGCCCATGGACGTGCATCTACCCTACTGTGTAACACCAACCGCTCTACTTCGCGGCCGCCTCCTCGGCATTGGCATTCCGCCAATCCAACCCCTTGACAATGGTATACAGCGTGGTCAAAATCGGCACGGGCACGCCGAGGCGCTTGCCCTCGCGCATGGGCGTGCCGAGAATGACCTCGACCTCTGTGGGGCGGCCGTTTTCGTTATCCATCATCATCGAGCTGGGCAGGCCCGCGCCACCGACGCTCTGGCACTGCGCGAGCAGCGACGCGACCGTGTCTTCGGGCACAGTCAGGCCCTTTGCGCGCGCCACGGCGGCGACCTCTTCCATGAGCGACTTGGCGAGCTCGGTCGAGATGGGCGTCGACGCGAAAATGTGGTTGGTCCGGATGCGCGTCACGGTCGTGAGCGAGTTCCAGCAGCAGTTCCTGCGTGTTAGTTGGGCACCGTGTTGGGAGACGGGGGGTGTGTGTTGCGAGCACGGGGGGGAGGGAGTGAGTGAGTGTCGTCATGCCCATGCCGGGCATAGGCGTCTGGGCGTCCGGTGGCGATTGCTGTGCTGGCCGAGATACCATGACCACAGAAGGCCGGTGGCAGCGCGGGCGGCTGTACCACACTCGCTCCTAGGCACTTTCATGCGCCGTACCCTTGGCCGACCCGCCTGATGCTTGGACATGTAGAACACGTGCCCGCCTGCAAGGACATTGCTCAGGCTGCGGGACACCTGGCACAGCGAATTGACGCGTGCTCAACCAGCCAAACACCCGCGGCGCTCGTATACCACATCTCCATCCCGCCCCCACAGGTGTATACCCCACCACACCCATACAACGGCCTACCCATGCCACCCCCACGCCGCCCCGTCCCATTCCACCAACACCACACTCACCAGATAACCTTGATCCACCTAGCACTCTGAATGTCCTCGACGACTTCCACCTCGCCACCACCGGCCCTGAGGAGATCGACAAAGCCGTCGAGCCGCGCGACCTCGTCCTTCTTCTCGATGCCCTCGGTGAAATCCACACCGATCGTGAGGCTTTCGCGCGCAAACTGCGCCATGGTCGTTACGCCGTCCGTGTCGGGCAGCGCCTTGCCGCCCGTCCACACGACGGCGCTGATGACCGTCGTGGTCGGGAAGGCCTTGTGGAGGGGTTCCTCGTTGCCGACGCCGTTTTGGAGGAGGACAATCGACGTCCGGGGCGAAATGATGGGCGCGAGGATCTCGGGGAGCGAGGGCTTGGCGTCAAGAAGGGCCTTGTTTGCGCACAGGACTGGGTATGTTAGTGGGATGCTGGAGAGAATGACGAGACTGCGTTGAGACCACCAATGCGATGGACGACGCAAACTGGAGGCACTGGACTCACCATAGTCAAATGAAAGGCCGCTCGCGGCCGCTTCCTTGGTGTCGCGGAAGACTGGTGTCAGCGAGAATCAAACATATCGATTAGTTTGCTTGCACACATCTAGTACTACGTTCCACTTGTTTACACACCCGCACGCACTCGCGACCGCAACCTGTTGGCTCCCGCGTCTCGTCGCGCTCGCTTGGCATCGCCGTTGCCAGTCATTTCGCCCACAACCCGCCGCCGCCGTCTCCAGCAGCTTCTACCCTTCTCAAAGCCCCTTCACTCTAGGAATTGCGATCCTCAAGTCTCGATATCGGACGTGCGCCCCCCGTGTCAATGGTCACACTCAACTCCTGACCTCTCCATAATGACAACCCAACCACATCCCGAGCCTCCCCCTTCCGGACACCCTTCCCCCTCCCCTGCAGCCCCGCCTCCCTAGCCCCTCTCCGCACTCACCATGGTCAAACTTGCTCTCCACCACACCAAACTTTTCACTCTCCAACCGCAGCCCCTTGTCCTTGACGGCCGCATAGTTGCTCCTCGCCACGACCGACACGTCGCACTTGCCCGACCGCTTCAGGATGGTCGCATACACGGACCCAATGGCGCCGAGGCCGAACAGGAGCGCCTGCGGGCGAGAAGATGTAGCGTTCGTGGTTGTCATTCTGGTGAGGTTGCGGAGTGTGGGGAGCATCGGCGTAAGTTGGGTGTTAGGTCGTGTTTTGTAAGGTTGGGTATGGTGGGTCGAGGAGACGAGGCGGGTGAGGGGTGGTTGTCGCAGGGTAAGTTGGCCGCGAGTTGCCGGTAGCCGGTCGGTCGGCCGGCGCCGACCGGACACCGGGCCGGGTCAAACGTACCCACCACACGTCTCGTCGAACCGGACGAGGTTGGTCAGCGCCGCGTTTTGCCGTCTTGGCGATATGGAGATGCATGCGCATGCCGACGATACCACCGTG
The DNA here is from genome assembly GCA_025502685.1 of Pascua sp. PH4015B. Lineage (NCBI taxonomy): Eukaryota > Fungi > Basidiomycota > Tremellomycetes > Trichosporonales > Trichosporonaceae > Pascua > Pascua sp. PH4015B. The sequence continues at coordinate 9,316 of JAMFRD010000040.1, forward strand.
GGTGGAACGGGGTGGGCGATCGTGATGCCAAGCCTATACATGTACTTGGTCTCACTTGAACGCGCATCCACAGAGCCGCACAACTTATCCATCGTCCGCTGGACCGTACTTCTAACCCTAGCATTTCCTCAATCTAGTCCCATCCCTTTCGTCCAATACGGTGTACGGTATACTACTGCACAGCCCGCTTCCCGTCCTCTTCGAGAATCTCATTCAACCGCGTCCTCTGCCGGCAATTCTCAAACGCAAAGCTGCGTGCCAGCTCGTCGAGCTCACTCTCGCTCTTGCCCTCAAAGTAGGCAGCAAACTCGTCGCACAAGAACTCGGACAGCAGGCACTCGCGAACCGCGCGCGAGAGGTGCCTGTCCGTCTTCCAGATGGGCGGGTAGCTCTTGTCCAGCGCTGTGGTCGCGTTCCGGATCCAGTCGACGAGGGGCGCAAAGATGGGCTCGACGGGGGTGCGGTCACAGCCCCAGGCGTCGAGGGCGAGGGACTGGGGTGTTAGGGGGTTTGGGAGTGGGGGCTTGGTGGGCCGGTCAGAGGGTGGTAATGGGGGGAACGTCCCTTGGTGAGGGAGTGGAAATGGGTGACGAGACAGACGAGACGAGACGACGGACATGCGCACTCATCCGCGTCGTTGCGGTTGCGCCCTGCTCAACCTCCCTCCTCACTAACTGCCAGTTCCCCAACCGACTTACCCTCTTCTTCTTGAGCCACGGCTCGAGGAGCTTCATGTACGCCGTGTCCTCGCCAACGTACACCATGCCTTGCTGTAATCCGTCAGCTTGGTGCCCTTGCCTTCAAAGGTCCCCAAAAGCCAAGCCCAGCGCCGCTGTGACCCAGACTCACGAAACCAATATCCTTGTACAACCAGATCGACCACGATGCGTTGGACCGCGCATAGATCTCGAGTTGCGTCTCGAGGACGGCATACCGCTGCTCGTTGATCTCCTTCCAGTTCGGGAGGCCGTCCGAGGCTTGTTGGTAGACGGGGCCGAATTCGCCGTCTGGGGGTTAGCATGTCCCGAAATTTAGGAGGGAGGGGATATGGATGGTTGGGTTGGCTTGGCAGCTACGTGGATCTGGACTCTATTCAATGCGTCTTGCCTCCTCCCCACTGAAAAGTTTGAAAGAGAGGAGTGGTCAGACGTCTATTTGGCGGAAAGGGTGAGACAAAGCCAGACTGAGATCGGTTGGGGTCCACCGTCATCATGTTCCCACACCTTTCGCCTTTGTGACTCCTCTCGCTGCACATTCCACTGCTGTATCGCTCTCTTTCGCGCCATCACTTCATCACTTCTTGTTCCACGATCCTCTCGCCTCCCCGTCAGACTCACTCCAAATAGGCCCCCCAATCTTCTTCATATACTCGACCTTGCGTGCAAACTGGCGTTCATGGTACTTGACCTGCTCTGGCGTACCCGTGTACGGCTCGGGCGCGCTGGGGAAGCCATAGTTTGAATAGTCGTGGCACGCATATACGGCGTTGGGGAGGGGCTCGACCTGGTCAAAGCGGGAAAAGTCGGCGCCAAACGTGTTGCCGTCGAGGAAGAGAATGTGTTCGGGGTCAATGGCGCGGATGGCCTTTTCGACCCGCTCGTAAAAGGCCAGCAGGCGGACGTGCTCCGAGTCGGTCGGCTCGTTGAGCGGGTTGTAGCCCGCCACCCACGTGTTGTCCTTGTAGTGCCGTGCGAGCTCTTCCCAGATGTGGATCGTGCGGTCTTGGAAGTCTTTGTGCTCCCAGACTGGTGTCAGCAGTGGAACCTAACTAGCAGTTCTCTCAGAGTGACGGTGGTAGTCGGTGGGATATATCGCTCGACCAGTACTTTAGACTACTCACACCACGCCTTGTTGGTCCCGGCGTCCGAGTGCCAGTCTACATTCTGTCCACCGGGGGCGGCGTGCAGGTCGATCACGGTGTAGATACCGTGCTTTGCACACAGGTCGATGACGCGGTCGAGGTGCTTGAGGCCCTCGCGCTTGAACACGCGCGGGTTCATGTCATCCTCAAAGTGGCGGTAGTTGACCTGGAGGTCAGTGGTGAGTCCTAGTGATGGAAAGTGGACGATATTGGTCTCCTCTGGGCTCGGCTTGGCAAAGTGAGAGAATCCAGTTGCCCGCGGCTGTCGCTGAGATGGACAGCAGCCCGGCGTACGCCTGTTACGCCGTACGTCTGCATGGCCACCCGACACAGTGTCTACCCCGCCCCCCCCCCCGGAAGAGGCCCGTGCGATCCAGCTCAAGAACGTGGGCATAGTGGCACATGGAGTACGACATCGGCCTGCACGGTAGGGCCTATACTCCGCTCACGACGAAGCGACCGCCGTACGACCAACGCTCCTCGAACCCAAACGGCTGGGCATGCTTGTCTTCAAGTCCCACTCACCGGCAAGCGGATGCAGTTGAGCCCCAGTGACGCAAAGAACTTTGCATCCTCGTCTGTGAAAAAGTACTCGAGGAACTGGTGTTAGCGTGAGCCCTACGCCCAAGCACACGCTCTTTCTGCACTACACACCTTGTCGAAGAAGAACTCGTACTTGTCCTCCCCAAGAACCTTCTTGAGTGCTGCGCGGACCTGGTGCTCGTGGCCTGGGTAACCCGTGATGAAGTTCTCCATGTTCACTGCTGTTAGCGGGAGCTGTGTGGCGACGCGTGATGGCCCGTTGGGGTCGAAGTGGCCTGCTATACGCCAGTGAGGACATCATTGGACGAACACGTCGGTTCTATCACCCCAAGTTGCTCGTAACACTCACTCCATCCGCCCAGACCGGCGCCCTTGAGAATGATGGGCTGGCCGTTGAGGGTAATGTTCTCGCCCTCCTGCTTGAGGAATGCCCGAGTCATTGTCAGTTGAGTTTGCAGAGTGAACAGAGGTGGGGAAAGGAGACGACGATGAGTGCTTGCTTCTATCCGCCGACGTTATATCGGAACTCTGTTCCAGCACGTCCTCGGTGCAAAGGTCGCTGCTTGTCGTCTGTACGCGTTGGTGGTCCTACCCCGCACAGTTCCCCGCCCGCCGGTGCGAACCGGCGCCGGAGGTGTTGGCGGGGCATTCTCGGCGCTTTTCCGCTCTGACGTACAGCCGACGCTACACCCGTAACGAGCTGGGTGAGAGCTCAGCGTGCCTCGGAGCTAGGCACTTCTGGTTCGGCCAGAGCCGAGTACGTTGACAGCACAGCGCTGTTAGAAACGTTTGTGACGCGTAAACAACTCACAGAACGTTGAGATGTCGGAATGCCACATTCTTTGCAGTTGTTCTTTATGGTCTTAGGCTGATCTGATAAACAAAGAAGCCGATATTTCGCCGCGGCCCAATCATAGTTACGTAACCTGCTTGTGGGGCCTGTTATCACGCGGGATGACGTGAGGTGAATGAACCCCAAACGTGGCTTGGCAAGCAAGTCGACGAAGTCCGATACGGACAAGAAAAAGTCGAGATGACCACAACACCGACCAACGGCACAAACGATCGTCCTTGCAAACTACCCATCACCACAGTTCGAGACATGGCTCCGAACCAGGCGTGGGCGGCGCTCGTCACGCGCCCAAGCTATGTGCCTGGTCAGTGACAGACCTCAAAGTGACACGGAGCGACGAGCTCTTCAAGCTGCTCTTATCAGCACCCGACTAACCCCAGGCCTTTTCGCGCTGCACCGCACGCTCACATCGGTGTCGACGTACCCGCTCGTGGTTCTCGTGACGGACACGCTGGACGAGCACCACCGGGCCCTCATCCGCCAGCGGGGCATGGACGTGCTGCCCATCGACCACCTCAAGCCGAAAGCCGGCGCCCACGCGGGGTTTGACGACAAGTTTGCGCGGTTCCACGATACCTGGACCAAGCTGCAGGTCTTTGGGCTCGAGCAGTTTGATCGCCTCATCCTCATCGATGCCGATACCATCTTTCTCCGCGGGATGGACGAGCTGTTCGACATGGAGCTGGGGGCGGACTGGATCGCGGCATCCCCAGCGTGCACGTGTAACCCGTTCAAGTTTGCGCATTACCCCGCCGATTGGTACGTACGGAAGAGTCTGGTGTCGAGATGCGATGGGGATTGGATTGGGGTTGGACAGTGGTTTGTGGTGGCGTGATACGCACAGACCAACGTCAGGCGCCATCGGCATCTGCACGCATCCGAGACACCTCCCTCCCCAGTCTGCAGTCTGTTCCAACACTTCCCCTCACCATATCAGCCCCCCACCCGGTAGGCGCCAACTAACACCCAGGACCCCCGCCAACTGCTCCCTCTCCCACCAGCCCCCGCACACGACCCTGGCCAACACGCCCCAGCCCGCCCCCGACGCGCCGCGCACGGCCCACCTGCTCAACTCGGGTGTCGTCGTCCTCCGGCCCTCGGCGGACCTCATGGGGCGCCTCGTGCACCACCTCGAGACGTCGCCGACGATTGCAGACGTCCAGTTTCCAGACCAGGACGTGCTGGCCGAAGTGTTCAAGGGGAAATGGCGCGTGCTGCCCTGGTGGGCGAATGCGCTCAAGACGGAACGCGCGGTGCACAAGAATGTGTGGGAGGATGGTGAGGTGCGGTTGTTGCATTATATGTGAGTCGGGAGTGGGTTCGTGCGCGCTAAAGGGGATAGGGGAGGGGTGAGATGGGGAGGAGAGAAGGTGGGGAGTCTTGGCCGCAAGAGCAGACTGTGTGTGCAAGTTGAGGAGGAGAGAGCCTGCAATAGCATTGCCCCCTGGTTCGGACGGATGAGGGCTGGTCTCGTACGCGATTGCCCGAGCGGTGTCCGGGCGGGGGTGTCTGGGACGTACTGGGATATGCGGAAGCGGCAACTGGCCACTGGCGTATTGAACAAAGTGGCCGATGCAGTGTACGTAGCGACTAACAACTCCAGCCTCGAAAAGCCATGGTCCAAGCGGCCCCCACTCGCGCAGACCCCCACAACAACTACGACGACTACACAGCACTCCGACTCCGCCCAGACCCCTGACACATGCCCCCTCCCCGCGGCCCTAGTTGAGGCCGTGCGCACTGCAGGCCCCCAGACGAGCCTGACCGACTATGACATTGTCCACTCGTGGTGGTGGGCAGTGTACGACGAGATGCTGGCCGAGCTCAAGGCCGAGGGATTCGCGTGGGAGGAGGTGGATAAGTGGGTCGCGCATTAGGTGTAGAGTGGTATACTGGTGTAGTAGGATACGATGGGTAATGGGTATTTCTAGATGCGATGGTGGGTCCGTGGGACGAGTACCGCTTTGTGCAAAGGAGCATACATGTCTCGTCTCCTAGAGGCACCTCGTTTCCTAGTTGACCGTCACCTTGCATGATCGAGGTGGTGCACAGCTCTAGATCCAGTGCACGAAGTAGCTTGCAGTAGATCATTGTGTTGCCCAAATGCAACATGTACATGCTGGCCAAATCAAGCACGACAGCTCAAAACCAACACAAGATGCCATGCACAAACTACACTCTACTCCTCCATATCGACCTCCGTGGCCTGCGTCTTCCTCCGCTTACTCCCCTCAATCATCTGCTTGCGCTTGCGCGCCTGCTCGCGCGCGACGTCGCGCCCGCCGCCACCCACAGCCTTACGCTTGACGGGCGCCTTGGCGAGCTGGCGCTTGAGGTTCTTGCTCGGCTTGGGCAGCGCGAGCATGTACTCTGGCACGGGGCAGCCGCTCGCACGGAGCACGTTGGCGATTGTGCGCAGGTACGGGCCGTCTTCGCGCGAGAAGAAGGTCACGGCCTTGCCTGGACGACCGGCCCGGCCGGTGCGGCCGATGCGGTGGATGTAGCTCTGGACCGTTTGGGGGAAGTCTGGGCGTCAGTATGGAGGTGTTCAATGTGCGAGGTGAAGCGCCGTGAGCAACGTCACCTCGCTACAGCAGCCACGCCGGACGCACCATAGTTGACGACGACCTTGACACCGCGGAAGTCCATGCCACGCGCCAGGACGTCGGTGACGACAAGCACCCACACGTCACCCTTACGGAACGCGGCAATGGCAGCGTCGCGACGCATCTTGCCGCGGCTCGAGTGGACCGCCTCGGCACGTACGCCGTCGAGGACGAGCTGCTTCGAGAGCTCGTCGGCGCGCTCGATCGACTGCACAAACACGAGCGACGGGTACGGAAGGCCGCCCTCGGCGATCATGTTGCGGAGCGCGAGGATCTTGCCGTCTTCCGAGCCAGTGAAGAGGAGCGACTGTTCGACGGTCGTCACCGCAGAGTCCCTGGTGGGTTAGCTGACAACCGGCGAGTGAAACCCACTTTACGCCAACGACAACACGGACGCCCTCGTCCCGCAGCCACCTGCGCGCGAGCTGCTCTGCACCCGCGGGCATCGTCGCTGAGAGGAGGCACTTCTGCACCTCTGGGTGCGTGCACGCCTCGACGATGGGCTCGACCTGCTCGAGAAAGTCGGGGCCGAGGAGCCGGTCAGACTCGTCAAGAATCAGGTGGCGGGTACTGCGCGTCAGCTGGTTCCAGAGCGGCCGCATAGTTCAGCTCACTTTGAAAGGGATACCCCCCCTGCGTCGAGCAGGTGGTGCAATCGTTCTGGCGTCGCGACGAGCACGTCAATCCCCAGCCCACTCCCCTCCGTCTGCGTAAACTCGTTGACGCTCCCTGTCGACTCGGCGTCGCTCCCTTGCCCCTCATCCTCGTCGTCGCTCTCCCGCGCATGACCGGGGGCACTATCACACACGGCCTTCTGCGTCGCCTTGCTCAGCACCATGCAGCGCCACTTGCTCCCTTGGGTGATGGCCTTGAGCACGCCGTGGATCTGGACCGCCAGGTCGTGTGTGGGCACAACAACGAGGGCGCGGATTCCCTTTGCGTCGCGCGTGTCTTCCTCTGTCTCGGCCGCGGCGAGCTTTCGTGCAGGCTTCGCCAGCGACACGAGCGTGGGGAGGAGGTAGGACAGCGTCTTGCCCGAGCCCGTGGGGGCGACACACATCGTGTCGTGCCCACCAAGCAGGGACCCGCCAACGGCGCACTGAACGCCCCACAACGAGTGGATATTGGCCGCAGCTAGTGCGCGGAGGAGCGGGCGTCGGAGAGACGCCTTGGGCGACGCGGCGAACAGCGAGTCGAGCTCCGTCGAGAGCGAGGTCGGCAGCGGGTCGGGGCCCGTGAGCGTAATCTTCTGCTTTGGGGGTTCGGGGCGCGACGACGCTGCCGCGTCCGAGTCCTCAGACTCGGACTCGGACTCGGACTCGGGTTCGGGCGCAGCCTTGGACGTGGATGCGGATGCATCGCCGAAAAAGTTGAGCGATGATGGGAGGGAAACGTCCTTTGCCTTTGCCTTGCCTTTGCCCTTCGACTTGGTTTCCTTCTTCTGAGAGGTCAGCTTCACAAATGCTTCAAGGACCTCACGGTGAAGAGCTCGTGGTCCTTTTGGAATCGGGAGCGGTCAAACCGCGCGCCCGCAGTGAGGAGGTTGAATGTGGACGCCATGTTGGACGACGCAGAGGTGGGAGAGGTTTACTGTCAACAAGAGAGATGGATAGATGACCTAGGCAGGGATGGAGGTGGTTGCTCGCTCGTCAACATTGCGAGTGACGCCAGGAGGCAGGATTGCCGCCAACTTTTCAGAGACAACCGTGGGAAAGTTGCCACTAGGTGGCAACACCTCGAGTGTGGCACCACGCTGTGCTCAATTGTCACTGGGAGTGTATAATTTATCAGAATGCATGCGAGACAGAACTAAAGGGCGCATGCAAGGCATCAGGAGTTTGCTCTCGGTATACGTCGTACTTCGAAGAGTTCTCATCACTTTTCAAGCTAAGGGACAAGTAAGCGAATTTCAACGACTTCGCGCCCTCCCTTCGAGATAACCCTTCGAGATAGGCAAGGCTCAATCATGTCACCTGTCTCGATAACCCTTCGAGATAGGCAAGGCTCAATCATGTCACCTGTCAAATTGGATAGTCTGTGAGCGGTGGGCAAGGCTAGTGCAAGGAGAATGGAGCATAAGATCTCAGCTGTCAGGCAGCCGTACTGGGTTTTGAGAAGCGCTTCCATCTCGAATACGAATACGAATGCGAAAAGAGTTGTGTTTCGGTCATATTTCCTCCATTCTGGTTCTCTCCTCTGTTCTTCGCCGACAACCCAGCTGCTTTAGTCACCATCGTTTCTTGCTTGCTCGCCTCCGTCCTCTCCGTCTGATATTTTTGCTCAATTTCCACTTGCAGTCACTTGTGTTTCAATGGCGGCTGCCCTGTTCCTAGGGAGCCACTAACGGCCGATGGCCATCTCAACTGATCTGGCGCTTCAGTAAGTTGATCGGTCATGAGCCAATCACTGGTTGCCCGCCTCGGTGGGAAGGGGCTCGTACTGGACGTGATCGTCCGCGGATTCCGCAAACCACGCAGGCCAGGTGACACTGTCGTTTGCCGCGGTGAGGATGAGGATGATGACGACGAACCCGACCTGGGCGATGCTGGGCGTCAGTGTATGGCCAAAAGGGAGGTTCAAAATGGGGCTGAGCTAATGCAGGAACTCTGATGAGTGGAGCGAGAAAGATTGTGAGCCCACTTACACATCGACGACACCCCAGCAGATAATCTCAGTCTGGAGGCCAATCCCGCCTAGTCGCCCAACAAGGAAAACGATCACCGAGTCAACAAAGCACCTTTGCGTCAGCCCGCCCAGTCTCAACAGTTACGCTTACACAATAGCGACGCCAAGGAGGACCCGGTAGCCCTTCTGGATCGCCTGGTCGCGCTTGTTGGCGGCGCGCAGCCCGGGAACAAAGAGGTAGGCCAGTACAGCCAGCATCCACACGTCTCCCACAGTGGCCCATGCGAGAAGGGTGTAGCGGTCGTTCTCGGCAGTCTTGGAGGGGAGGCCAGAGGCTACAGCGCGGGAAATGGCGGCCATGACTGCCGCGAACGCGGCGCCAAATCCGCGAAGTGGGGACATGCCGGACATTAGGACAAGTTGGGCCACGAGAAGCGGGTCCACCACAAGGCGGGCCCAGTGGAGGGATTGGAAGGGGAGGCGCGGCTCGGGACCGGGGTGGGCCCAGCCGAGTGGGAGAGTGAGACCCGAGGCGACTGTAAAGTAGGCCATAGTGGTGGAGGCCAGCATGACGGTGGAGAGACTGCGTGTTAGCTCATGGTGACATTATAGGAGTGAAGTGTGGAAGGGAAAATTCAATGAGATCGGTCGAGAGACTAAGAGATGGAGCCGGGATATGGATATGTGCATCTACGGATGCGTGGGCGGGAACAAGGGTAGACACAAAGAAGGGCCGCCGAGATAAGACAACGAAACACGAATGGCTCACGCACGTCGTATAGACTGTCTTGCGGGGGTCGATGGTCTTGGCGTACGCGCACACCCCGACGGAGGCCGTGGCAAAGATGGCAAAGTAGAACCAGATGGCGACGTGGACGCCTTCGAGAGAGTCCGCTGGTGAGGGCGGGGCTACATTGAACGATGAAACCTGTGCGACCTGTTAGTCCCGTCCTGGGCAAAATAAAAAGCGGTGGGTTGTGGAGGAGCAAGAAAGGTGTACGCCGAGCATCCGTTACACTGGGGTTTGCCAAACCTCTGTGAGGGGAGGGACGCAGACGAGGATGAAGTGATATTATGATGTATTACATTCTTCCGACCCAATCCCCGCACAGCCATGAAGCCAACCACCACCGTATCCAATGGACAGTATTCCAGGCTTATAATGCTATCTACAAGGCATCCCGTCCTCGTGGTGTGCATTTACAATGAAGTCCTACACACCCCCGTCCTACTCTACTCACCACATGGCCCGGCCCCGTCCCCGACGGTTCGGGAACGGCAGAGGGAACAAGATGCGCGGCGGCGTTCACGGCAAGCTGAGTTGCGTCCATTGTGGCAATATTGTACGTGTAAGAAAGATCAGGCTATTGAGGTGCAATGAGATGCGAGTCGGAGCGGATGAGGTATCGGTGAGCTTATATACCTTGCCAGCCCTTGGAGTGGAGTTGTGGTGTGCGGAATGCCAAGAGACATCGACGTGGAAGGTACAGCAGTACGTCCTGCAGGTGGTGGTGGCGACAGAGTGTTGAGTGGCAAAAAAGGTACGCGGAACGCAACTGTGCCATACACCCGACTCAACTGAGTGTGAGTGCATACCTCCCGCCAAAAGTACTCGGTACTCCGCACGTCTTGCCACCCTCACCCATCTTTCGCGCCTGCAGCTGACTTCGCCGCAGGTATTCAACTCCAAGGTATCCAGGAAACCACACATCCACAATTCATGGAGTACATGCCGGCGTCAACTGGTGCCAAGCGCAAATCCTAGCTAATTACGAGCGGTCAAAGTGCCCGAAGCCCGCTCTCGTGACGTTCCGGCGACGTTTCGGCACGTCGACCGCCCGACCTATCGCCGAGAAGGGTGCCTTGATCTCAGAGATGGGTGCCTAGTAGCTCGTTTCGAATCACGGCTCCACGTTATGATCGAGATGAGTGAGTGGCGAATTGCAAAGTGTGGACGAGTGGCGACTGGCGCTGCAGACATGGCCAACTCTGGTATCTTTGGTGAGTGTGTGCTCCGATGCTCCGACCCGCTTTCGTCTCCTCATCCAAAGGAGGAACAAGCGCATCATTGCTCCTCCAGTGCTCAGCCAGTTTCCATACTGTCTATGCTTTTTGGGCAACGAGGATTAAGCGATTAAACGGGAAACTTCCAGAGTGGAAGTGCAGCTGCACCTTACACCACCGAGAACAGTCACATTTCATAATTATTCTCTAACAACTTGCGCACGACACAAAAGCCGCTCGCCATTACTCTACTCTTCTTCCTCGACCAGGGAATGCAGGCTGCGAAGCCAGTCTTTGAGGAATTTCTTGTTGTGATGTAGCGCACGAAGGCCATACTCCTGGGGGGCCTCGTGCCAATCGAGTTCGCATCGCGTCCAAAGTTCGGTCGCCGAGGTCAAGTCGGGTGCCCCAGTGGTACGATCCTGTTGAATGAGGTGCATGATGAAAGCGATGTGGCCATTGTACTGCGTTTCGGCGACTTCCATTGAGGGGATACGCCATTTGGCAATCTGGTCGTTCACGATGGTAATCGCGTCATTGACGATGTTGATGCGTGTGCGATAGTCGTTTTTGATCTGGGCAGTCGACGTGCGTGTATCCACCTGGCCGGCTGCTGCCATTACCACTTCAGATACGGTGGGAAGATTGCCCCAGGCCTCACAGACCTCCACGACCTTCTTCTCGGCGGCGAGGCGGCCCTCCCGTTCGTTAATAAGGAGGATCTCAGATTCCGAAAGCAGGTCCGCAAGGCGCTGGTTCTCGCTCTGAAGCGCATCGACCTGATTGCGGTGTTCGAGGGCCAACTCGGCGTAGCCCTCTGCAAGGGCCCTGGTTTGAGACGCGATAGTCTCCTCGCAGGCAAGCTGGATTCGTGCGTCTACTCTCTTCTCCAATACCTCCTCCTCCTTCAGGCGTTTGATTTCCTTCTCCTTGGCCGCCACTTCACTCTTCATCTTCTCAATCTCGGCAATGTAGTGCTCTTTGATGATGTTGGCAGCGAGAGTCTCGTAAAAGTTAAAGTTGAGGTGCACACTAGACGGCGTGGAGGGGTTTGTCGTCGAGTCGGCGGGGGTGGAAGGCGAGGGCGGAAGTGTGCTGCCGCCCACGGGGAGGGCTGGAGGAGTCATGGTGACGAGTAGGGAGTGGAGTCTGTGCGAGTTGTTAGCTAAGGTATGTTTAAATCCTGCCGCAAATGTTATGCGCTCACAGGGTTGGTAGTCGTGTTACCGGTCGATCGGTAGGACAGGGGACGGATGGCACTGAACTGAACAGAGTAGCCTGTGGAAGCTGTTAGCAAGGGACCTTTTCCATATTGTAGGCTCACGAGACTTGTGTTGGGGTCCAGTATTGAATGGTGGGGTGTAGTGGGTGAATGGAGAGAAGTGAAGAGGTGGGTGAACCTTCAGAATGGTGGGTCTGTTTAAATGCTCGTGGAGAGCCATGGCCGCGGGGCATAGTGTGTGATGGGCATGGCTCATATTGTGCCGGCCCCGCAGTGTGATGGGACCAACGCGCATCGACTCGTCGTCCTTCCGTTCCACACGGGACTGTTAGTGTGCAGCTCGCTGTTGATGAGTGCTTTTGTTCGTGCAGGGCTATTGTTTCGCCACACCGCCCTCGAATGTGGCGGTCTGCACAGCAACGTACAGCTTTGGTCGCCGAGGCCAAGAGAGGCACCGCATCGACTGTCAAAACCAAGAGTGGGCTGTGATGGATCTCCTGATTGTGATGGATCTCCTGATTGCGATGAATCTCCTGATTGTGATGAATCTCCTGATTGTGATAGTTGCATTTGATGATAACAATAACACTTGAACGTGGACCGGACCGCACGATTGCATTGCAACAGCGTGGTTCTGGTACTGGCACCTTCGATGAGGCGGGAGACGGTGCGAGCGCGTGGCGTATGCAAGGCCACCTTGATACAAGACACTAAATACGCTGCAAGTACAAAAAAAGGAGCATCAAAGATTCAAACGAACGACCCGGCGGTGGACAGTGTCCTTCAGTACGGTTCACCGCACTAGTGGCAGGGTGGCCGACAATAGAACCCACAGTCTTCGACCAAAAGGAGGAACGAAAAGGCAGAGGCGTGCGGCCATTCACGCCTTTCACTAACTGGCTGAGATGCGTGTGGAAATTGGTCCCTCTGGGACAACCTGCGTCACCGACGGACCATTTTGTTAAACGACCACCGTTATCAACGTTCCTCAGAGGTACTCTCAGATGGACTTGTCTCCCTGACGTCGCGATCCTCCTTTATCGCATCGTGCGTAGTCGTCGCTGTGGACGATTGAGGACGAAGAGAAAATGGCCATCCCGCCCGTTTGGTAACTAGAGTCATCGTCATACAGCCACAGCGAGCCTCTCAAGGAACCCGCTGGTCACTCCAGCACTCGTTTTCAACTTTTTGCCAGTCTCCTCAAAGAATCGAACCCGCGTCCACTTCTGAACACGCACTCCCTTCTTGGTGGCAAGCCAAGAAACGACGCGCAATGCTGACTGTTTCCACCACTCCCTTTGGCCATCCCCCATCTCAACAACAAATCCCACGACAACCCCCCCCCCCCCCAACCACGACAACGCGTACCACCTCCACGGTGCACGCCATCCTCCGCATCACCATGGCATCGGGCGCCAAGCGCGCACACACGGCCGCATTCACATCCCTCCGGCGCGCGACGCGCTCCACGACGCGTACCGACGACGCGTCGGCGTCGGGGTCCGAACCAAAGCTCAATCTCGCCGCCTTTGCGTACGCGCCGCCGGCGCCGCGGAAGCGCGTCAAGCGCGAGCCTGAGCCCGAAACCAAACCCGAAGTTAAGCCCGAGGTCGAGGAGGAGCTCGTCAGCGTCGCGGACATCAAGCCCGACCTGTCTGTCGGCCAGCTCGGGAACGGAACCAAGGCCGAGACCAAGGCCGAGACCAAGCGGGAGGTGACGAAACGCCTTGCGGCGCGGGTCAAAGCACACCCGGCGCCGCCGCGGTGGCGGGAGCAGTATGAGTTGATTGAGCGGATGCGGGCGGGGATCGAGGCGCCGGTTGATACTATGTGAGTCGGGGGGAGGGGGGAGAGGGGGAGGGTGATTGCGACGCCGGGGCTGCTGGGCGGCTGAGGATGGTGCGGGTGCGAGTGGGGAGATTGTTGAGGGTGCGGGAGAGTGCTGACGACAGGGGGTGTGAGCGGCCGCGTACAATGGAGGGGCTCGATGCCAAGGTGCGTCACACGTTTCTTGCTGCTGCTGCTTGTGGGAGGGGGGGGCTACTCAATCTCAACCTCACAACCGTAGACCTAGCCTTATGGCCACTGTGACTGCCGCTACAACTGCTGCTCTGGCCCACATGCCCCTACATGGCAGACCACCACAAACTCTTAAACGCAAAGCGAACTCTCGCGCTAACACCAGACCCTCCGCTTCCACATCCTCATCTCCCTCATGCTCTCCTCCCAAACAAAGGACGCCGTGACCTCGCAAGCCGTGCTCAACCTCCACTCTGCGCTCCCCGGCGGCCTCACTGCCGAGTCCCTGGCCGACGCGCCCGAGAGCGTCGTGGCCGACGCGATTAATAAAGTAGGCTTCTGGCGGCGCAAGACGGGATACATCCAGGCCGCAGCCCGCACCTTGCTTGAACAACCGGGGGACGCACGCGGCGACGTGCCGACAACGATTGAGGGGCTGTGTGCGCTCAAGGGGGTTGGGCCCAAGATGGGGTTTTTGGCGTTGCAGGCGGCTTGGAATATGTGAGTTGGCCGGGGTTTGGGTGTTGGGGGCGGGGTGGGGGAGGGGAAAGGGGTGGGAGGCGGTGTGGGCGAGGGCGGTAGTAGGCAGGGAGGGGGAAGGGGAAGGGGAAGGGGGAAGGGGGAAGGAGGGGGAGGAGGGGGAAAGGGGGGATGGAGGCGGAGAGCGGGGAGGGAGGGAGTCGGCCGTGTGGATGTGTGCGCGTGGTGGAAATGGGCGTCGGCCGTGTAATGTGGGGGCGGTGGACGCTTGGTGTGAACTGCAGTTTGGCCGCAGATCGAGTAGTCCAGTCCCAGTCGTCCACATATGTCGGGGCGCTTTATGTCGCGTCGCTTCGCCTTGCTGTCCGTCAGACGCAGTTGGAGCGCGTTCATGCCTTACCTCTCTTCCATTACACCACCGTCTCGAGGGCGCCGAGGGTGTCGTCGCTCGCTCCCAACCACGTCGAGTTGCTGCGCCGCTTAGGCTGGACCGCCGGGAACGCCAACGGTTGATACCGTATTGTTGGCAACGAGTCGTACCGCCGCTTGTCTCCACTACCAACTCTTGCCCTTTACATCTCCGCCGGCCCCCCCGCCCTCCCCGCATTCCCCCTTCTCCCTCCCCTTCATCCCCTTCCTCCCCTCCCGCCCGCGCCCCACCCCGTCCTTCCCCCCCCCCCCCCCCGCCCCGTCTCCTCCTACCCTTCCCCCTTTCTTTTTGTTTCCCCGCGCACCCCATCGCTAACATCAGAAACGCCGGCATCGGCGTCGACGTCCACGTGCACCGCATCACGAACCGTCTCCGGTGGCACAAGCCGCCCACGAAAACCCCGGAGGAAACCCGCGTCAACCTCGAGTCATGGCTCCCCCCACCCTTGCACCGGCCCATCAACCCCCTGCTCGTGGGCTTTGGGCAGACGATATGCCTGCCCGTCGGACCCAGGTGTGATGTGTGTTTGCTTGCGGAGGGGGGGCTGTGTCCGAGTCGGGTGAAGGTCAAGGAGGGGCGGAGGGCGTTGGGGTATGATTTCGGTGGGGCCAAGGTTGAGATTGGGTATGAGGAGGGTGTGGAGGCTGGGGAGGGTGTGGAGGGTGTTGAGGGTGTGGAGGGTGTTGAGGGTGTTGAGGGTGTGGAGGGTGTGGAGGGTGTGGACGCGGTGGGTGTCAAGACTGAGACCAATCGGGTGGGTGACGGCTTGATCGAGGTCAAGACTGAGCAGGGCATGGGGAGCAGCGTCAAAGCCGAGGGAGTCGAGCGGGGGGCTTAGTTGCATAGCTAGACTAGCTGGGTTGTTGTCTGTTACACCATTCAAAATCATGTATCACCTACTCCAGACTTCCACGGGGCCTTGCGCAGTGTCGACGAACCAAACGCATCGTACCCGGACGTATGATTAGGTCCAGGTTGGCTCAAACGATGCATACAAGGAACAACAGAAACATGGCGGAATATGATAATGCACAAATACTAGGAAGGGCGGAAGTCGAGCTGGCTGACGATGAGCGGCCAGACTGGGTGTCAGCGGGCCACGGCGAGATGTAGAGAATGTGTGACGGAGGTGTGGCTGGTGTGTCGGGGGGAAAGGGAGTGGCACTGGGATTTGCAGCATGGCGTTGCGGGGTACTGTGGCACTGGGTCCTCTGCACTGGGTCGGATGCCAGTCGATTGAAAGTCGTGCAAGCGGGTCATTCCCGGGTCACAGGTCGACAAACTGGTTGCCGGGTCGCGGGGACGTTTAAATCGCAGAAAGTACACGCCCAGACTGGACGTGACAAAGCCTCAAACTCACCTTCCTCAAACCCAACATGCTTGCCGTCGCGAATTTGCTTCCAGATGTTTTGCATCGTGTCCGACTTTTTGATCTCGCTCCAGTGCTTGAGGAAGAATGCGACTTGGACCTGGAGGTGAGCATGCGACAGCGACATGTGGTGCCAATACGGCAGGCCCGCGCCAAAGGCCCTCGCCAACAGTCCTCGGCAACAGCCCACTCAGTCCACCCTGGACAGCCCACGAAGTCCACACTCAGCCCAACTGCAACGCCAACTGCAGCCCCAAAACCGACGCCCACGCACCTTGCGCACATCCTCAAACGTCGAGCTAAAGCGGCTAAACACCTCTGCGGGGATATTATGACTCGTCAGCTGCCCACAAATATGCTGGTACGCGCGGAGCTTGAGCGCGGGCAGGTCGAGCTTGTCCGCGAGCCGGTAGACCGACTTGGCCGACACGGGACGCGGGCCCACGGCGGGCTGGCTAGTGACTGCCGATGCACCGGGGCCGAGGACGACGTCTTCGGCGCCGCTCCCCATGCCGCGCTCCGTTAGCCACTGGGCGATCCACTCGCGCCGGTTCTTCGGGTCCGACACGCCAATGCTGCTCGCGGTGCTCCCCTGGCGCGTGTGGGTGGGACGCGTTGTAAATGACGAGCGCAGGGGTGCAAAGTAGATTGTATCGGTGTACATCTGGGGTGTTAGTGTCTAGCTCGTAGCTTGGTTCGAGGCTCACCCAGTACAGCACGGCCCACCACGTGCTCCACGCGGCGTCGCGGACGACCACGCGCGTCCGCTTCGGTCCCAGTGATAGATACCCCACCGACCGCGCACGCGTGCGGAGTGCGACCGGCTGGACACTCGCTGCTGCCGCGACGGGCTCGCCGCTCGCGTGTCCCTCGGCGTCGCGCTCGGCGCCGTCGGTCGTGTCTGGGATCATCTTTTCATCTTCGTCCTCGCTGTGCTCGGCCTTGTGTAAGAGGTCTACATTGCTGTCGGTGCGGCGCGTTGCCGGATCGGCGTGTGGTGGCGAACGCGTGTGTAAGAGTCCCCCGTCGCGGAGATCCTCGGCCTCGTCCTCTTCGTCCGAGTCGGAGAGCATGTCGAGCGTGTCGTCGTCGTCCATTGGCTCCTGGATTGTCAACACTGCATCACGCTCCTCCCAGCGACGCTCACGTCTGCAGAAATACCTGCCACCTCGCTGAAGCCGCCGTTGAACATGGCCTCAAAGTACTCGCATCGATTGAGTAGCTTCTTGTTTGCATAGATCAGTCGCGCAGGTGGACGCTCGCTGAAAAGGTCGCCCAGTGGTGGTGAGGGGATCACAAACTCGATGTCCGAGTACACTGGGGCGTGAGTATGTCTGTTGTGTAAAGCATGCCGCAGAAGTGTCTGCCCTGCGCCGCGCCGCCCGGTACAGCGGTAACCGAAGGCTTCCTCCACTTCCCACTCAACGCCGCCCACATCACCACTCACAAGGATCATCGAGCATCTCTCCCACTCCGCTAATGAGGTCGCGGGGCACGAGACGCTTGGGGCCGCCCGCCGCGCGTGTCCCACCAGCAATACCAATACACGCCCCGTCGCCACCTGCCCACGCCGGGCCAATCGCCCCAGCGGGGTCGCTTGTAGTTCCGCGTATAGAAGGCGCATTGATTCCGAGCCAGAATCCCGCAGGAGGCTGAGGCTGCGCCGTGATGGTGCACACGACCACAAACCAGTCTTGGGCGACGACGTTGCGGTCGAGAAAGAGCGTGTCGCGCTTGGCAAACTGCTGCCATCCCCAGTTGGCCGTCTTGAACGCAAACGAGTGGTCCGACGCCTCCTTGCTTGCGATGAGCGTAAAGTTCTTTGAGCGCTCCTCTTGGACTTTGACTTCAAACCTGAACTGCCACGAGCCCTTGCGAGCCCACTTGCCACCGATCGCTTGCTCCTTTTCCTGGTTTGTCGGCTGGAACAGTCAGCCGCGAAGCCAAACTGAGCCGACCCCAGTGCCGCGTTCTAGATCCATACTCACAAGGCACGACAGGTACAGACTCGAGAACTCGCCACCCGTGACACCCGAGTTGGGGTACCACAGTACCTCCCACAGGTTGTCCGGGTCGCCAAACACAGCCGACTTGACGCACTTGCTGCGGGGAGTCCTTTAGCAACGGGCCCAACTCGCCCCAGTCGCGATGCTGCACTCACGACTTTGCTTCCCCCTTGCTGTTATCATACATCTGCCGCAGGCCGGTCAGCGTCCACTCGAGTGTAATGGTGGTTGTCTCGGCAAACTCGAGGGAAGATGCCGGCGACGAGCCCGACGTCGATGTCGTCACTGAACACGGGTCAGTGGTCAAGCCTCGGCTTTGGAAACACAGTATGCTCACCTTGCGAGTGCTCGCGCGCTGAATGCGACGCGGCAGCAGTGGTGTTTGCCATTGTATGGGTGGATTGTGGATGATGGAGAAGATGGTGAAATGGCAACAAGGTGGTGGCGCGACGAGGTGAGACGAGACATTCAGTCGAGCGTCCGGCTCGCCGGCTGCATGCGGTGGATCAGTCAGTGCGATCAGTGCGTCATAGCGCAAACACCACCCTACATCGCCCTTCGCGGCCGCAAGCGAGAAGCATCGCCAAGATGCACGAGCACTTCCGATCAGCATGCTTCTGGCCACAGAGCAAGATCTTCATGTTCATTTGTATGCTTATGGTCATCCCACTGCTTAAGAACGAGCAATGCATGCAGGTGCAGTTGTCTCAAGCTGGCCCCGCAAAGCCAAGACAACATGGGGCTCCAACGTGCCTTGTGAACACGTGGAAATTGCCTCCGTTGTGGATTTGTTGTTGACTGGACCGTGCGCGCCATGTTGAGCACGGCCGTGCAATGCGTGCAATGTAACCCGCCTTTCCACACCACTGGCAACAACAACTAGCACAAACACATCATACCAGCTTTGGAAACCAGTTCCATGATGGCCAGAACACCCACGTCCGACTCGGACTCGGACGTGCCCATCGCCATCGATCCTCCTCCAACCTTGCGCTCTCGTTCCACACGATCACGCTCAGCGTCTCTCCAGCCTCCACCCGATAGCGCAGCGGCCATCACTGCACCCCCACGTCGCAAACGAGGACGACCGCCCAAGCGCATTCCAACACCACCGCAAGAAGACGACGAGGATGACGAAATTGTCTTCCTGCGCGAAACGAAGGTGCAGGAGCTCACCAGTCGCTTTACGTTCAGCCAGAGCGGAGGGTCGTCAAATACGCTCCGAGCGACCACATCGACGACCATCCCGTCGACAGTCACTACCAGAAGCGCATCTGCATCAAGCACAAAGATCGACTCAACCCTATCAGAGTCCTCTTCTAGCGCCCTCCCACTGGTTCCACCAGTCGATAAGCGCACCGTTCCCGTGCCAAAGTGGCTCGGCAAGACAGCCGCGCTGCTGCACTTGTCCGCGTGCGTTGTGTGCCATCAGCATTTCAAGGCCAAGGAGAGCGGGGCTGCTCGCTGGGTATGTTTTGTGCCGACATCGTACGGTCGGTCTCTATGCTAACATGGCCCAGCGGCACATGTCCAACTGCTTGCCACCACTTTACCGCCCTCCTAACTCTCCACCAGACCTGCAAGTGCTCGTGGCCGCTGTTCTGGAACCAGAGCTTGATTTGACACTTCTCGGCCGGAGAGCGAGTGCGGCAGCGGCACGCGATCTTCTCAACGATCCACACACCGAAGCGGCAGGCAACTCGAATCGGCGTGGCACCACCCTCAACTTGACAACCGTCACTGCTACCCATTCTCGCGGAGCCGCCTACTGCGACGACGTGGACGACCGCGTGTGCGGGATTGTAGGAGCCACACCAGCCAGACGTGCTTTATCGCGACACTCATCGATCTCACGGTCACCATCTCCCTCCCGGTCCCGCTCTCCCACCCGCTCGCGCTCTCGGACTCGATCCCTCTCCCCCGACGAGCCCCTCCCATCAACGCAGCCACTGGGCATGTCCCAGCTGGCGTCCGAGTACGCCCGTCCTCCGCGCTCCCCATCCCCAGACCTTGCGCCTAGCAGTCTCCTCCTCCAAGCTCCTCCGGTACTTGGGCTATCGCAGGCTGTGCGCGACGGGTTCCGGCGCGAGACTGCCGCCCGCGAGCGCCAAGCGGCAGTGGCCGCAAGCCAGGCGATCCTCGAAGGCGACGAAGACCACGGGGCCGGCTACCACATGCCCTCTTCGCAAATGCCCAGTACTACCCAGCCACTACAAGACAGCCTCTCACAGCCCTTTCGGGGGAGGGGTGGCACGCGCGACTCGTCGTGCCCCCCCGAGAAGAAAAGAGTCTTGGACCGTGGACGCATGCTCCGCGCCATCGCCGTGGGACTGGCACAGCGAGATGGTGGTCGACCCGCCATCCAGCGAGCTGGGTAGTCTGTCCCTTTCGAGTCCGCGGTACGCGGATGCCCGGAGTGAGCGTGAAGCTGTCACACCGACGGCTAAAACACGCGTCTATGATCGCGAATCGCCGACACCACAGCCCATGGCGAGATACGAGGTCATCGACGTCGACGATTATCCAAGCGACCACGAATGGGGGAACGACGCAATGTTGACGTGGGAGGGCGGTGGTGGTAGTGCGTCGCGCTTATCAATGTTGTCGGACATTTCGACCGACGGGGACGGTGAACCCGACGACGACTGGGGCAACGATGCGTGTCTTGAGTGGGACGGAGGCCATGGTAGTGCGACGCACCTGTCCATATTATCGGACACGTCGAGCGATGGGGATGATGGGCCAGACGACAACGACGCGTGTCTTGTGTGGGAAGGCAGCGTGGGTACTCCTCGGGACGAGGCTATGGCACACGTCGAGAGTGGGGACGAAAAGGACGCGAGCGCGAGTGGGAACGAGGACGAGCACGACTTTGAAGATATGTCAAGCGAAGGCGAGGACCGCGAGGAGACGGACGCGGTCACACCCGTCAAGAACCCGCACACGATGCCAGATTATGCATCTTGGGATGTCCCCAAGCTTCAGGTGAGTGAAACCACCAGAAATCATTGAGTGCTGACCGGCCAGCGCCTTGTCAAGAAATATGGGTATCGACCATCCTCGGACCATGCAGCACTGGTGCAGGTTGCAACAAGCTGCTGGTCTGCGCTTCATCCCGTCCCGACCGTCTCCCCCAGGAAGCGCAAGGGAAAAGGGCGCGCGTCGGGCCGTGCGTCGAAGGCTTCTTCGAAGACGGCACCCAAGGCAAAGCCCAAGACTAAGAGCAAGACCAGCGCCACTGCGGATCAAGGCACGGCCTCTGAATCAGATGTCGCAAACACGACCACGCTCGACGAACAGTTCTATGCCATGATCACGGATGACGAATCGTTCTACCTCCGCGTCCTTCGCTACGAGCCGATAGCATTCGATGAGCTTGTCAGCCGCGCCATTGCCGCCGGGGTAACGGGACGTAGCTGGAAGCCGCGTCTAAAACGGTTCCTCGACTTGCGGGTGAGTCCGGAGGGAGTTCGTGGCGCTGGCTGACAGTAACAGGGAGTGACATATTATACGTCTGACCCGACGGCTCAGCGGAGACGGTACCGCTAGAGCGTATGTTGGAGAGTAAGATGGCACCATAGTACAGTATCATGTTGTAAGCATGTCCATATGTCCATGTCATGTAGAACAGTCTTGAGAGTGAGTGAACGAACGACACCCATATGTGACGTCATGACCAGCTTTTTTGTGGGGTCGAAACTTGAAACAAGCGCTGCTCGTGGATCGTTGGCTTTGCCACATTTTTGACTGGATCGACTCGTGTTGGAATCTTCCATCATCCTCCTCATGCCTCGTCCTTGATTCAATATGTTTCTCCTGCACCGCGGTGGCTTGTCGTACTCGGAATCAGCCTCGTCCGCGGTCAAAAGCGTCCAGTACGACTGGCCAGTTGATGTCTCGACAGCTCGGCACACTTCCCCTGAGACGGGGCTTGCGTCTGGAACCTGGCTGGCTTTATCCTTGCCTTGGCCAGCCCATGAGCGCGGCGCCGACGCCGATCCCTCCCGCTCCCGATGACCAACTACAGTCCACCCCCCCCCCAACCCCCACAGAGGTCCGACCGCAACACATCGGCAACATCATCTCCCACACCCTCACCCTGCTGCCATACCCCATGCTCCTCCGACAGGCCGACACAGCAGCATTCCCTCGTGTTCTGGCGGGCGAATACCCAACGCCCAAATGCACGCGCCGGGGTCCGGGGCCGGGCGACGCCGCGGCCCTGTCCCCCGTAACTTGTGGCCTCTGACGCGCGGACCGGGAACAGAGAGGTTTGGATGATAGCATGTTTGGAGGTCCAGAGGGTGTTTGACGGAGACTGTCGTGCTGTTGCTCCCCTCTTCAACTGACAACCCTACCCGTCTTGTCCGCATCGACCCACCACCACAACACAGCAGCTTAAACAGAACCAACTTGGTGCCCGTCCCCCTTCTCCAGCACAACGACAATAGCACACATCGTTGCGACCGAAACGCCAACGCCAGATCAACCCAACTTCTTTCTCGACTTTTGTTCGCACATCACGCGCATCACCTCGGCGCGTCGTCTCCACTTGATCGCTTCCCTGTCCATCCTGTCTGATCCCAACCCACAAACGCGTCCTCCACCATTACGCACGCAGAGCGGACTTGTCGGGCGCCCATGTTCATCCGACCCCTCTCCATTGTGTCTGGTCCCACAAGTTTGCACCTCGAATCACAACGGACAATAAGGTAGAGGTCCAAGCGTTCTCTCGGTGCCCTCTGTCATCCCCACACTATCCACCCGGACGCCCGCCCGTAAAGCCTGCCTGCTGCCTGCCCCAACCACAAACCACCACCACTACGCCCTGCTCCCTCGCCCCCGTCCTCCGACTGCCTGTCCCCCCCACTGCCCACTGCCCTCCGTCTCAACACTCATCATCATTTCTTTCACAATGTCACTTCTCCCACCACCAGCACGCTTCACCAGCCTCGCCCACCCACCTCCCACCAACCCACCCGCGTCCCAGTCCACACTCGGCCTCGTGACCGGTAACACGCCCGTGTTCCCCGCCACTGCCCAGCTCAGGGCAGCGAGTCCAGTGAGCCCACGGGCCAGCCCCAAGACAAACCTCTTCCTCAACCTTTCGTCAGACGACGACAAGGGCAAGCCCGTCATCACCGTTCTGGACGACGGTGACAAGGTCGTCGAGGTTTCTCTCAAGCCCCGCAGCTCCCACCCCAACTCGCCCTTTACACCCCTGTCGGCCGAGCCGGAAGAGTTCCCCCAGCCACCCAAGAGCGCCGGCCCCGGTTCTGCCCCTTCGAGCGTACTCTCCTACCGCCGCGCACCCAGCGACAGCGACAACACTTCGCGTCACAGCCGCACACGGAGTCTCGCCGAAGAGATCGAGGACATTGGCGAGACACTTGAGATCCCTGAAAACCTCAACGAGGACACTCCGCTCACAGCCAAGTTTAAGCCCGTCTTTGTGCGCAATCCCCACCGCGAACCCGAACGTAACCGCAAGTT
Source organism: Pascua sp. PH4015B (assembly GCA_025502685.1). Classification (NCBI taxonomy): domain Eukaryota; kingdom Fungi; phylum Basidiomycota; class Tremellomycetes; order Trichosporonales; family Trichosporonaceae; genus Pascua; species Pascua sp. PH4015B. The sequence continues at coordinate 32,827 of JAMFRD010000040.1, forward strand.
TGACGAGTTTGACGACGCCGACGACGAGGAAGACGAGATTGGGAACAAGAGCAGCGAGCACTGGCACGATTTCCTCCTAAACGAGCCGCCCCCCGCACACAAGTCTTCCCTGCCTTTCACTTCGCAGTCGCTGCCCGTGTTCACCTCGCGCCGTTCATCTTCCTCGCGCTTCTCACCGAGGAAGAGCAAGACCGACCCAAGCGAGCGCCAGTACACACCGCCAAAGACACCACCGCAGGCGGTCCGTACAAGGGTCCACTCGCGTCCTTCCCTGCCCCGCTCGAGGTCGCACAACTCGTCTGCCGAGCCGTTTGCCTCGCCATCTCCGGCGCGACCGGCCTCGTTCCACACGCATTACTCGTACACTGGTGCCCCACAGGGTCTCCCTTCTTTGGCTTCGGGTGTACCCGCGGTCAACGAATCTGCTCCCAGGCGTGCAAATAGCATCGGGTCCATTGCGAGCTTTAAGAGTTTCCGTTCTCTCCGCACTCGCAAGAACTCGCAAAACCACCACCACAACGACAACGGTCGGCACTTTGGAGAGCCTTTCCCCAGCCACTCACCTGGTTCTTCCCCTGGCGGTTCATTCGGCTACTCGCCTTCGCGCCACACCCCTCCCTCCCCCAGTCTTCCCCTTGTTGAAGAGGCTCCCTCCGAGGTTCCAGACGACGTCTTCAACCTTCCCACCATCCAAGAGTCCTTTGGCTCCAAGAAGCAGAAGCGTCTCAGCAAACTCCCCCTGCCCAAGATCTTTAGCAAGACAAAGTCGGCTCCCACCACCACCGTCCCGTCACCGACGCCCTCGCTCAAGTCGGCCGGTATCGTCCACCACTTTGGCTCGACCACATCGTCGCCGGCTGCCTCTCTCACTTCTAGTCGCTCGCGTGCGTCACGTCCCCCGATCACGTCAATCGACTACACGCCACCCCAGGTAGTGGAACGAATCCCCGCCCCAATACCCTCACCCAAACGGTACCAACACGAGGAGAAACCCCTCCCCGCCGAGCCCATCGAACTTCTCACGGCTCTCGTTAATATCGGCCCCGAGTCTGACTATCAGCCTCAGACAAACAACCGCTATTCCCTCCTCGAGGCTCCAGAGCTTCCAGCCTTTGTGAGCGATTTTGGCGTTGACGACAGCCACACAGTCTCTACCGAATCGGTTGACTCGTCGCCTTTGACGGACGAAGCTGTTGCTCTTGGTGACAACTGTGAAGTTGAACCTGTCACTCTCGCGCCCTGTACTGAGGTCGTTGAACCGCCACGCGAATCAGTCGCTCTTGCGCCAGTCACGGACGCGGTCGAACCGGAAACCTCCTCTGTCACTCTCGCCCCTGCGACCGAGAACTTTGATCCTGAGCCTGTCGCGCTTGAACCCAGCGCTTCTAGTACGCTCAATTCCTCCATCGAGACTCCCGACGTAGAGTCCGAGGTCGAGCCCGTCATCGTCTTCCCCGAGATCCTGCTCGCTCCCGTCACCGATACAAACCCGGACGAAGAAGCACCCTCTGAGCCAGTTGTTGCTTCTGTCGAACCAGCTTCCGTTTCTCAGGCCACAGAAATCAAGCCCGAGGAAGAGCCCGTCCTCGAATTCGTTGTTTCTTCGGCGATCGCTCTTGCACCCGCCACCGATCCCGAGTGTGAGCTCCCCGCCGAGCTGGTAACTCTTGCACCCGTCATCGGCGCGCAAATCGGAGAAGCCTCTGTTCCCGAACCTGAACCTTCTTCTCCGGCACTGATCACTCTTGCTCCGGTTACTGAACCCGAGCCTGAACCAGTTGTCACCGGGACCGTCGCACTCGCTCCTATAACGGACGCTCAGCCTGAAGAGCCCGCTCTTGAGACCATCCCTACCGAGAGCACCACCACTGCCGCTGAAGGCGCCGACAACGAGTCCAAGATGTCGCACCGCTCCCTCCCCCCTCTCCCCAACGATGCGCCGTCACCGCGCCGCATCCCGCTGCCCGAGACGCCCATGCTCGGCCTGTCCCCAGCTCCGACCCCAGCGCGCGGGGCGTTTGTGACGCTGGCGACTCCTGCTGCTGCACAGGCACCACTGCCTGCTGTTGTGCCAATCGTCACGCCCGCACCATCAGCCCAGGCACCTCAGCCGCAGTACGTCCAGAACGCCCCTGTGCAGTATGTGCAGCAGGTGGTTATGCCAGCGCCAGCACCCACACCAGCACCCGCACCAGCACCTGCTCCAGCACCTGCTCCAGCGCCGACACCCGCGCCGGTGCCTGCGCCAGCACCTGCAATGGCATCCCCCGCGCCGCCGCAAATGCACACCCCTGCCAAGCGCGCATCGTCCATTCGCTCTAAGCGCGAGTCAATGGTGCCGCTCGCCGACGCCCAGGCGGCTGTTCAGAGCGCATTGGCGAATGTTGCCACCCATACGGAAGCGCGCTCATCTCCTTCTCCCCGGCCGGCCAGCCCAGCCAAGTCTGTGCGTCAGTCTATCAAGGCGCCGACACCGCCGCCCAAGCTTCCTCCCAAGGCGCCGACCCCTCCCCTCAAGTCACCAACTCCGCCCATGAGACGGCCATCGTCGCCGACCAAGGCGCCCACTCCTCCACCCAAGCCAGCTACACCGCCCACTGGCACGCGCGGTGGTCTCAAGCCGATCAAGATGGGTATGTCCACCATTGCTGGATCGTATGGCTGACATCCAGTTGACTACAAGGCGTTTATCCCTGCGGTCACGCAGCGCAAGCCTTCAGGCTCCAAGCGCCACCAGAGGGTGCCGTCGGCGACAACGGCGCCAACGCCGCTCCCACAGCAGAAGGCTGCACCGGCGCCAAAGTCCCCTTCCAAGGTCGCCCCCGTTGCACCCACCCCTGTGGCCCCCGCCCCGGTCGCGCCTGCGCCCGTTGCGCCAGCGCCTGTGCCAGAAGAGCCTGCATCTGCTCCGCGCGACCCACACACAGCCGCAATGCCCTTTTCCCCCAAGCCGGTGCGCATCACCACTGGCGCATCAGCGATCACCATCTCTGCGTCAGCCGCAACGGCAGCTGCGCTTCGCGGCTCAAACTCGCCCCCGCCGCTGTCCCCCGCCCGCTCGCCGGCAAAGTACACACAATCTCCCTCCGTCAGCGCGTCCCCGGCGACGGCAGCCGCACTTCGGGGCACGACGAGCATCGCGATCCGCACTCAGCCTTCCCCAATGTCGTCCCCTGCGCCTTCTCGTCCCCAGTCGCCGGTCAAGGCGCCCTCCAAGCCCCCGACGCCGCCCCCTGCAGCACCCAAACAGGACGTGACTGTCACGGTCAATGGTGCCTCTGTTCAGGTTGGCAGTGGCCCTGGCAAGTCCGACGAGGCAAAGGTGGAGAAGGCGACACCCAAGGCTGCGTCCGTCAAGGACTCGCCAGTGTCAAAGCGTACCTCGATTGCAGCTGTGCCGCCACCCTCCCAGCCAGAAATTGTCATTACGAATGCGGGCACGACCGTCAAGGTCAGCACCGACGAGGCACCCCGCGCGCCCAGTCCCAAGGAATCGCCCAAGAAGGCGCCCGCGTCGGTCAAGGTTGAGTCGGTCAAGAACGCCAAGTCGCCCGTCAAGGCTGCGTCCGCCCTCGAGGACTCGACAGTTGACATTTCGGTGCATGGCGACGAGGTGCATGTGTCGTTAAAGGGGAAGAAGGAGCCGGCGAAGGAGGAGAAGAAGGAGGAGGAGGAAAAGAAGGCGGAGGAAAAGAAGGGGGAGGAGAAGGAGGATGAGAAGGAGAAGAAGGCGGAGGAGGAGAAGGAGGAGAAGGACGAGACGAAGAAGGGCAAGAAGGAGAAGGAGGAGGACAAGAAGGAGGACAAGAAGGAGACGAAGGAGGAGGACAAGAAGGAGAAAAAGAAGGAGAAGGAGGAGAAGAACAAGAAGAACGAGGACAAGAAGGAGGAGAAGTCCGACAAGAAGAAGGACGACAAGAAGTCCGACAAGGAGGGAGAGACAAAGGCCAAGAAGGACGACAACAAGGCCGAATCCAAAAAAGACAAGGACCACAAGGACGACAAATCCACAAAGGGTGACAAGGACGCCGACCGCCTTTCGGTCGTCTCCAAAGACGATGACCGCGCCTCGATCAAGTCGGCAAAGTCGTCCAAGTCGACCAAGTCCAAGCACTCCAAGCACGAGAGCAAGAGTGAGAAAGCGGCCACTGTCGTTACAGCCCCTTCGTCGTCATCAGCCTCATCCGACGACGGTTACATTATGGTCAAGGAGCCCAAACACAAGTCCAAGTCGGACATGAACGAGGGCAAGGACAACAATGACGACAAAGAGTCCCGCAGGTCAAAGAAGGATGACGGCGACGAATCGCCCCGGAAATCTTCGCACCGGTGAGTTGGCCCTCCCATCCCCCTCGTGAGCACTGTTCTGACCCCCAGCGACAGGCACCCCCGCCTCCCGTCCGAGATTGACGACTACTACCGCGCACCCCCGACCCCAGTCTTCGCCCCCGTCCCCGTCGCAGCCCCCGTTGCCCCCATCGCAGGGCCCCCTCCGGCATGGCGGTACGTACCGCCGTTTGTTCCGATGCCTCCCGTCTCTGTCCCACCCCTTCCGTACATTGTCCCAGCTGGCCCCGCGCCTCTTGTGCGACCGCCCTTGCCCGGAGAGGGGCACTATCCCCGACCCCAAGCATACCAAGCTCCGTATGTGCCAGCGTACCAAGCTCCTATGCCCGCATACCAACCTCCTGTGCCCGCGTACCAAGCACCACTTGTACCCGCATATCAAGCACCAGTCGTGCCCGCATATCAAGTGCGCCCTGTGACCGCATACACGCCACGGGCACCACCTCCAGTGTGCGTGGACGACCTGGCTTGCTTCCATCTAGTCCACGGACATGTGTCCCTCGTGACATCCGCTTGAATAGCTTCCCTTTGATTGTCCACCCCACCTCACCTCCTCCCCACTTCCACCCCACCTCCACTTGCCAGCGCTGACCCACAGACCCATGCAATACCGCTCCTACGCCCCCGGGCGCTCCATGGGCCTCGGATACGGCACAGGCGGCCTCGGTCTCCCACTCGCGCTCCCGATCATACCCCCGCTCGGCTCGAGGCGGCCCTTGCCCGTCCCGGGCGTCAGCGTGCCGGTCCCACTGCCGGGAGACAGTGTGCCCACGCGCGGGACTTACTACCGTCCTCGCGGGTAGCCGCTGGCCTCGATAGCTCCTGGCGGCAAGTGGGGACGTAGCACGGAGAGAATATGGAAGAGGGCCATGACACAAAATGGTCGGAGATGATCAAGCCCGGAATTCTGTAGATCAGTAGACGTAGACGTAGGACGATAATGTGCAATGCACAGCTCGGCTCGTGAGAGGCTGCCCTGGACAAGTGGTTGTCGAGACGTTGCGCGCACATTAGCAGCACTGGTAAAAAAAATCGGGAGCTGGTCGTGAAGCTCATGCCCACTCGTGGCGACCACTGTATGCGGAATGCTTGGTATACTTGGTGGTAACCATTTCATTCATGACTCGAGTTGAAGAGAGGGAGCATTCGGTTCTGTTTCAGTGACAAGCTGGAGCCCCACACAACATGGCCCGAGTTTCAGCTGACAAATGCTTCCGTTCCGTAATCTTGCCGGGCCGAATATCCGAATCTCTTGGTCTACCTGTTCGTCATCGTTGACATGGTGTTGCACACTCGGGACCTCTTCCATCTCATCTCCATCGCCATCGCCATCTTTCCTCCCTTGCAAACCCTCCCCGCCCCACCGCCCACCCCCCCCCCCCCCCCCCCCGTCACACAAAATGCCCGGACCAGTAACCGAAATCACCTCCACATCCGAATTCGACACCCTCCTCGCGTCGCTCCCGGCCACGCAACTCCTCGTCATCGACTTCCACGCGACATGGTGCGGCCCATGCAAGTTCATCGCGCCGGTGATCCAGCGCATGGCGGACCAGTACACGGACGTGGCGTTTGTCAAGGTCGACGTCGACCGGTGCAAGGAGATTGCGGCGCGGTACAAGGTCACGGCCATGCCGACGTTTGCGCTCGTCAAGGGCGGGGTGACAGTCGATACGCTGCGGGGCGCAGATCCCAAACGCCTCGTCGCGCTCGTCGCGCAGCACGCGGGCCAGGGGCGCACGGGGGCCGAGATCAAGATCGATGACATCCAGCCGGGCGGGCTGCCGGTGCCTGTGCGCTTGGCGCTGTTTGCGATTGTGGTGTTTGTCGTGGTCAAGTTTTTGTAAGGTGAGTCGGGGCGTGAGGCGCGTATGTGCCGGGCGTTGGGGCTGGGGGAGGGGGTGGGGAGGTGAGCGGTGGGAGGTGGGAGGTGGGGGCCGGTAGTGGGGGCCGGCGGTGGGTTTAGGGTGTGTGGTGGGTAAGTGGTGCGGTGTGTGTGTGGTGGGGAGCGGGCGATGGCGATGGGCGGCGGTGCTGCGCTGGTACCTGTCACTTCCATGACAATGCTAATGCCGCAGCTCGGGTGCGGAAGCGGACCGTTGTGAGCAACGGCCGTGGGCCCCTGGGCGCGGTCGCAGGCGCAGCCGCAGCCAGGTCGTGATCACATATAGTAAGCGCAGCACACTCGCCAACCTCTGGCTCTCGGGCACCAGTGCTTGCTCGTCAATGTATTATGTCACCTCTATGCCCTCATGAACTAATTCACTTGATGCTGCTGTGGGGCTTCTTATCGTGCGACACGCTGCACTACGACTTGAAGAGTGCAAGATTGGCGGCAGGGAAATCAAGGGTGGCTACTGCCACTGCCAAACACGGCAGGGCACGTAGGCGGCGAATCGGACCCGAGCCGGGCGACAGATGGACACTCGCCTGGTCCAGAGGTCGGCGGGGCGCGTCCTCGTCGATCCTCCGACATGTTGATCGGCACGGGGCAGCAGCCAGGCTATAGGCTAGCAGGGACCACAGTGTCACTTGGCATGTGGCATTTGGCAGCGTCTTGGTGCAGCCCCCGCCAAGCGTAACGCCCCATGGCGTTGCCACGTTGCCACTGTGCGAGCCAACCGTACACGTGCGTACGGACATTGGCGGATGATACCGGCCGACAAGAGGTCTGACGATCTGACAGAAGAGGACGAGATCCACCCCAGACCGCCGCACGGGGCGCTGTCCAGTGATGCCATGATCGGGTCGAAAAGGATGTGGTGTACGGGAGCGCTGGGTGTGCCGGTGGGAGAGTGGTGAGTGCAAGTGGAGCAGGGTGTAGGGTGTGACAGAGTGGAAGAGAGCAGAGGAGCAGAGTAGCCGAGCAGCAGAGAGTCTAGAAGAGTCTCAGAGACTCACTGCGCGCCATGGTTGAGCAATGTCACGACGTTTGTACCGACAACCTGACTTGTCAGCAATCCTTAGCGATCCTCAGCAATCCTCGATCCTCAGCGATCCTTTATGCAGAGGGCGTGGCTAGCTGGTTCATGTCACCAAAAAAAGCGAGTGTTGCAATAATCATCATGTCCAGCCACCAGCGGTGCCAAACTGCCAAATGAGCAGCTAGCAGCTATGTACAGTACATTGCAGGGGCATAGCGCCATGGGCCATGGGGAGGGTGACTCTTTATTTTCCTGCGGCCAATCTTGGGCTCTTGGACTTGGACGCTCCAAAAGATGGTCAGCCGGCCCCCTGGATCCACCGACCGATAATGCCAATCAAGACTATCAGCACGTTGAAATGTCATGTGCTGTACCCCTGCGCCCTGGTCCACTCGCTCCTTGCTGCCCATGTGGGACGATGCACACAGCTGCCGTGTCCGTCAACTGTGCCTCTCACAACATCTTCACTTCTCATTGCCACGTATCCCAACCCGTTACACTCGCAAACTTCTTCTACCCACTTACTTCCCCCTACAGCCGCACACATGGCCGACCCTCAGAGCGACTTGCGCAGGCTCGTGCAGGAAACCTCCGAGCTCCTGGATTCGCTCGATCTCAACTCGGGCATCCCAAACTCTCGCCCTCTGGAGGTGCCGAGGACGCACAACGCAGGCGGTGTCGGCAGCGCTCGTGACATCACACAGCACTACCAAGAAATCATGTCCACGGCCGAGCGGGACGACGACTGGGACGGAGAGCTCGACGACGAGTCGGACGACGATGACGAGAGCCTGCGGGGTTTCGCCGTGACCCAGCCCGAGATGCTACTCTCCCGCTACGACGTCGAGCTGGCGAGGTTTCTCGAGGACCTCGCGCCCACCATCCCCAAGGAGACCATGCAGGCGGTAAGGCCCGGCGTTGTGTCCAGCTGGCTGACGATAGGCGTGGCGGATCCACTCGTGGGTCACGACCATGTTCCTCACGCACCCCAAGTACACGTAAGTCCCGCCATGAAGATCGCCGCTGACTTGCAGGCTCCGTGGCGGAAAGGTGACGTTTGTCGACCCGGACCGTGTGTGCTCGCTGGCCACCACCGTCCTGCGCGACCACGGTATTCTGGGCCGTGCCCGCGGCGTCTCCCACCTGACGCTCGTCATTGCCGCCCTGCTCCTGTGCGAGGGACCCCTGCCGGCCAACCTCGCCGACCTCGCCAAGGGAAACGTCCAGTCTAGGTATGCGCGCATGCCAACGAGTCACTGACAGCAGGACTGAGCCTCTTGAGCCCGCCCCGTTGTTCGCCGAGCACGTCAACGCCGCCAGGATGGACGTCGCGGGCCTGTACGGACTTTGTCCGTTTCCCGTACGTCTCGTGAACACCATTCCGAGATATTGATTGATTGACCCATCAGAATGTCTTTTATATCCGATCCACGTTTTCGGAGAGCTTGGGAGACAGGCTCTCGGACTACGAGCCGGAAACCAACCCCGACAACTCCAAGCTGGCGGCTGTGCTAGGTTTGTCTGTTTGCCGCCCCCGCAAACTGACGCTCCCAGACGCAATGGGTGACAACTACCCAGGGCACAAGTACGCACTGGCCTGGCTGTCCGAGCCGGCCTTTGCCGCCCTTCCGAATCACCCTCCGCCGGGCTCGCTGTGGTACGCGTTCGAGACGCTAGCGATTGTCATGACGCAGGCGTGGCGCGGCTCGACGGACGAGGTCAAGGCCGCAGTGCGCAAAGGAGGTGTCACTGTAAGTGATGCCCTGGTACTGCGCAATGTCATCTCACACGGCTAGAACGGCCACCTCGGCCTCAACGAGCGTGACGCCGACACGACGTCTGACATCTTCCTCCGCACACCCATGGTGTCCGTCACCGGCGCCCGGCGCATTGTGCACACGCTCGCCGCGCTCGCCGACCGTCGCCTGCCGCTCCCCTGCATCTACACGCGCGCAGACGAGAGCGTCGCAAACAAGGGTGAGTCGAGTGGCGGAATTGGGATAGAGTTGACGCAAGATGTGTACATGCGCATTTTCCCCGGGTGTTTCCCCCCGTACGCCGAGCCCAGTACCATCCTGCGCTATGTGCAGGGTCGCACGCCGATGATGAAGAGGGAGATTGAGGCGTGGGAGCGTCGCGCGGGCCGCGGCTGGAATGGCTTTTACGTACCTGGGACTAAGTTCCGGCTTCCTTGAATACCAGCGACTCGCGATAAAACACGTTGTGCCCGTGCATCCGGCATGCAGCGAGCCATTTTCCGTAGTACGATGTAGTGAGCGAGACCTGTGATGTACTGTGCTGTGCGACGTCCATGGTGAAGCAACTGTGCTAATCCATGAGCGGCCACTCTGATGCGTGTTCAGACAGATCCCATACACGCGAATGTCGCGGCGAGTCTGGTGCTGTTTGGTACTGAGCTCACCCTTAGCGAATTCTCAGCAATCCTTAGCAATCCTTAGCATCCTCAGCAATCATTAGCATATGCTCACCGGTAACGAGCACAGGGACGGGCATGAGCGAAGGAGCAGTCGCGACCCTGCAGCGGCCGGAGGGTGAAGGGGGGTATGAAATATGAAGGTCGGCACAGTCAACGCGCGTCACGACGCGTCGCGTCTGGTCGTTGGCGAGCTCGAGTCGCGTGAATGATGCACCAACGAGCACCTCGAATGCGAAGCCTCCCATCGGGGCCGACAGCCAAGGCCGCAAGGCCGCGCAGGTTCCGCCTACTGAAGGAAAAGAGTCACACACAAACGGTCAAGCCCTCGCTCCAAGCTCCAAGACATCCAAGTTCCAAGACATCCAAGCCCGCCAGCGAGCATCTTGGCCCGAACCACCCCCCGTCGGCAGCCAACCACAACTGAGATATTCCACACCACGTCGAGAAACACACTACATGTCTCATTCCCCTCGGCCGATAATCACAGTGTGTTTCTCCCCCCTGGGCCAGTCAGAGGGCGCGCATAACACACGTTTGCACGTTTGGGCTCGATCCTGATCTATTGATAGCTGTCCATCGGGCGAAACTACAACTCACAACGGGTCTCGGAATGGGTTTGGGACTTGGCCCGGGCTCGGCGCTGGCATGCGCCGGGCCCGAAGGTGTCGGCCGACAAGACAAGGTGCCAAGGCGTATGTAATCGGAAACCGACAAACGAGAGCCGGAAAGACAGGGCAGGTGGTGTTGAAATGTCACACGACGTAGAGTCGACTGCGGATTCGGAGCGCGGCGGGCCAATGGGAGGAGGGGTATTACTACGGCGTGTTCGGTGTGGAATGAAGGCACGCACGCGTCGCGTCGTGTGTGCTTTTCGTCCGAACTGGGTAGAGGTATGCAGCTCAGCAACTAGCACCCGGCACACAGCATGCACCACGCAGCAAGCGGCAGAAGGAGCCTGTGCATGCCTTTGCTTTGCTTTCGCTGCACATGGGGCCTTGGCTTGACGACATGTCGGCCGAATAGAGCTGGCAGGATACGTGACACCCGCGGGCACTGGTACGACCCGCCGCACACAGTCCACGAGTCCACATGTCCACACAGTCCACACGTTTGCACATCAACATGATCCATCCCCGACGCCTTCTTCGAGCAGTCCACACCCTCATTTTACTAATAACCAACCACAGAGTCAGTGTGACAGAGCATTTCGGCCGGGGACACATGGAGCCATGCGGGGGTATCTGGGGTACGCTCGGGGTTGTGGTCCGACGGCAGCTGCGTTTGGAAATGGACCAGGGCCAATGGGATGGCCCCCGATTCACCATTGGTTGTCCGCCGTCTTGGTACGCCCGATGTGGGTCTGAGCGAGGCCGAGGTGGCCAAGGGGGCCGTGCGCAGCGCTCAGCCTCGGGGGCGTGGGGGACGACCCGCGGCCAACGCCGGCGGATTGTGCTCGTACGCGTGGTCCGCGGCATTCGTAGCGGTGTCGTACCGAGCCAGGGTCGGAGGGCGACGCAGGCGGCAACGACGACGACGACGTCCCTGCGCGTGTTGGCGGCCGCAATGAATCAGTCGCAGTATCATTGGCCCCACCAGCTGCCCCGACGCAGATCCAGAGTATGATTAGATACCCCGAACAAACACCAACGCGCCACCTCCAACGGCCGACACACAGATCCACGTTCACCCAGCCTTGCCAAGCCACCCGTTCTAGTGACACACGTTCAAGGACGCCGCCTCGCCATTGTCGCCGACGAGGATCGTGAATCGGCCCCGACGCCATTGGCGCCTCATCCGCCCACCGCCAAGCCCACCGCACCACGCGTCCACTTCGGGTCGATCACACCCCGTCGGCGTGCCACGTCCACGTCGATACACTGATCGGCCCGGCCGGTGACTACCACACTTGTGCTGTGTGCTTGGCCAGCCTTGGCAGCAAGGCGAGGCGATGCCCAGGTATCTAATCTGGGCTTGTGGCAGTGGTGGTTCTGTGTTCGGCCGCAGGGAGTAGGGAGGCCAATGGGGTCACGGCCAAATCACGCCCTTGCTGGCGAGTCGAGGTCCGAGCTGTGAATCGGCGACGACGCCATTTGTCATACCAGCCGGGCCGAAGACGCCCCGGACACCTAAGCTGCTTAGATTAGATATCCCTGGAATCCAGCGGCCGAAGGCGCGTCCAAGCCGCATCGAACGCGTGGATGAGGCTACAGGGCCTTGGAGACTTACCCAAGCTTCCCCATTGATGGTCACGAGCGCACTGAAACCCCTACAAGTGCGCGGTGTAATTTGAGGGCACTCACTGGTCTGGGCGAGAAGGGACCAGCAGGGACTCGGTAGCCTGAGGGACACGGTAGCCTTGAACGATGTCAACGTGGACGACACGTTCAAGTTCAAACGGCCTCGACGCTATTGGATACCGCATCGTCGTTGCGGCCGAAGAAAATACGGCTAGATTAGATACCCCCCATTGCTACAGTTGACGCAGTGCCAGCGGCCGAAGGAAGGCTTGCGTGTTGAATGTGCGTGTCGCAATTAGACAGGAGATAGGCAGGGCCTTGAGACCAGAAATGCCAAGATACATGTTCACGGTCTGTGCTCACTAACCCTCGTCGGCGCCGGCAAGACTCCACAGCGTCCACTGGCCACTGGTGATCGGGCTGGTTTGGAGCGATCGTGAGGACCAACGTGGGGCGCGCGGTTGCAAAGCATGGCATGGTGTTGGAATCGTGGCACGAGCCAAGCCTCCACCAAGGCCCCACACCGTGAATCGGCAAGGATTCCATTCGCCTCGTTAAGCACACGGCCGAAGGCAGATTAGATATAACACAGACCACAAACCTCGCGCTCCGGATAGGCTGGGGTCGTGGCCGGCGTGTCCGTGAGCCACGGACCCATCTTCGCCAAGGTGTAATATGCGGTACGAGCACAAGCAACCCTCGAGTCGACTGTGGGACTCGCCACCAGGCCATTGGCAAACCTAGGCCGCGACGAGGGTGTGCCTCGGACTCTCGGTCCCCGACGTCGTGGAGGGCTCTGAATGCAGACCGCATCGGCGACGACGCCATTGGTGCGCCACTCCACGGCCGAACAGCACCAATTGCGCAGATTAGATACCACCCCAACCTGTGGTACCCGATCACAAGCTGTGCAGGGTTCGTCGGCAGCCCCACCAAGTATCCGTCAGCGAGCGACGTCGACGACAGCTGGACACCAGCCGAGCGGCCTTGCTCTGCATGCATCTTCGGTCGACGACGGTGACCAACGAGAAAGTCGCGTGCTGATTTCAACCAGGCGAGCATTCGATAGTCAGGTGTATGCGGCGATGCTGAATGGGCATGTAGTCCTCATAGGGTCAGTCATGGCCGTTTAGCGAGATGTTCTATTTCGACAACGACGACGTGTTCGACGTGTTCGATGGTGGCGTAGTGGCTTGCCTAGCGTCGGCCGCCGACTTCTAGCGCAGTTTTGGCATGTGGGGATATCTAATCTCGCCTCGTCATCGGCCGTGAGCAGCGACCAATGGGATGAACGTCGATTCACCCTACCTCTATGTCTAGCACCATTCAGAGCCTGCCACGTCGTCGACGCAGTGACGGCCGACAGCGCAGGGTGAGTTTTCAATGCCGTCGGCGCCAAGGGGCTTGGTGGGCTTGCTTCACGCTGTGCCGCTTTCCTCGCTAGAGCCTGTCTTGTTTTCGTCACAGGTGAAATGCCCACGTCCACTTCCGACGTGCGTGGTTGTTGGGTCCGGACTGTGGGGTATCCCAGTATCTAATCTTGCGTTCTCTGTTCGGGCCCGAAGCGCGTTGGAGCATCGAAGCATCTGGGCCAGTAGTGTGGCGCCCAATGGTCACGCCCAATAACGTACAGGATGGATGAGGTGGTTCGGCTTGGTTGTCCGCCTTGGCATGGCAGTTCGCCAACTCCATGCCAAATGACACCGAGGGTACCAAGGTTAACGAGGACTGTGGGGCAGGGTGCGATAGCGAGGACTTGGGAATGAAGACGGCGGCCAGAGGGTTAGATGACGAGGAGCGACTTGGCGAGGCGTGGCTCGGCGATGTCGGCAAGCTCGGCGACAGCAGCGAGGCTAGCGAGAGAGGTGTCATAGTGCCAAGTCTGTTCAACCCGCCAAGAGATAGCAGTTTGTGCTTCGAAATCTTTGGATATCCGTATTCCGAGAGTGTGCCTTGGCACGTTCAAGCGCCAAACCGATCGTTCGAGGTTGAGGCTAGCGACTCCACAGCCAGCGCCGGGCTCTACATGGTCCAGGCAGGGATACATGGCCCATCTCGAGATTCTCGAGATTCTCGAGATCCATACTACAATCTAGTGTTTACAAGTATACAATTATTGCCGTCACGCCCCTTTCTATTTTTTCCGGTCGTCGCCCGCGACGAGCCGAATGCTCATAGCTATACACAATGTCCAACATCACGAGCGCTTCGATTCCGCCTTGCTCAGTCGATGCTATGATGCCCACAGCTACCCGAGCGGGACACCCTCACAGTGCAATCAACACGCACCCCGCCTACGCCGACATGGACCTCGCCACAGTCCCAGGTCGCGATACGGAGCGCGCCGAGCTAGAGGAGCGCGAAAGACACGCCGCGCAGACGCACTGCGAGGGGAGTAAGTGCCGGGGCTGGCGTTGTAGGGTGCGGAGGTCGTCGAGCGTCATGAGTTCGTGGTCGTGTGAGCCTTCTGGAATGTCAGCGGGGGGAGTGTGGGAGTGTTTTGGGGAGCAGGCCGGGTGGTGGGGTCAAGGGTTTGGGTGCTTGTCGGGCACAGCTGCAAGGGCTGACTCATGCTTCTTCCCAAGGGTCGGGCTGTTGTTCGTGGGCTTGCTCCCAGGCCTGTACGCTTCTGCACCACCGTTCGTCTTGGCAGTAGATACGCCGCCTCTGGCGGGAGATCTGCTCACCCCCGGCTGTCTCTTGCCCAACCCCTTTGCCTTGCCCCTTCCCACCTCCCCACTCTAGTATCCTATCAATCAAGCACGCCAGGGGATGTTTGCTCCCGAGTACTCACTCGCACACGCCAAACACGCCTCCTCGCCAGCATAAACAATATTCCGCAAGACGCGCTCGACAAACGCGCCCGGATCGGGCACGTCGTTCTGGACAGCGCGCAGGGCGCGGCGCACGTCGTGCTCGACGAAGGCGATGATGTGGTCCTTCGTTGTGAGCTCCTTGGCGACGGGCGATGGCGGTGCCGATGCCGTCGACGAGGACACGGTGCGGGAAGACGAGGAAGACGAAGATACGGAACGCAAGGGGGGTCGAGACGCGGGCGGCGGGGGTGTAGGCATTTGCTTAGGTGGCGGGGGAACCCGAGGTGGGGGCACGCACACGCCCCGCTCGACGCCGTGCATCACCCAGCGCGTGCGCTCGAGCACTGCGTCGTGGTCGACTGGGGCGTCCCAGGAACGCAGCAACGCCTCGACGGCGGGAACTATTTGCCATGCGCGGTGCGTCATGGGCACGGGACCAGGGCGACGGGTACCGGGGGCAAAGTGGTAGTGGTTGGTGGTGCGGAGGGCGGGGAGGACCTGGGAGGTGATGTTGTGGAAGGCAACGGAGTGCAGGCCGCGGGCAAGGGGTGCGGGTGGGGGAGCGTTGGGGGTCGTGGGCGTGGTCGCCGGGGTGATATTTGGTGGAGTTTGGATGGTTGAGGTGGGATCTCTTGGGGTCTCCGCGGCTGATTCTGAGGTGCTCTCCAAGGTAGACTCGGTAGCCCCGGGTGGGGAGTTTGGTGCTTGCGTCGTTGTCATGACTGCCAGGGTGGGGGGTGGTGAAGGCGTGGCTGGGGCGGTGTCTGGTGTGTCCTGCGTTGTCCCCGTGGTGATCTCTAGCGTTGTCCTCGTGGTGCTCGCGGTGCTATCCACGGTGTTCTCCGTGGTCCCTGATGCGGCCTCGGCGGTGTCGGCTTTCATGCTGTCTCTGGGGCTTTGGGGGATGGACTTCGACACCATCTGTGGTGAGGTGGTCGCAGACCCACCCCTTGTTGGAGACTCAGACGTCACGGCGATCCACCTCGACGCGAGCAACTGAACACGCCGCGCAAACGCATACGCACCCGGGGACGTGACCTGCGCTGCCTGGGCATAGTCGCGGTCCGCGACGAGGGGAAAGGCAAAGCACAGGTGCCTTGGGCGACAAGAGATGGACACGGCCTCGAGGAATGGGGGGAGGACGGGGCGGGCGTAAAACTCTGGTTGCCAAGTACGGAGCTGGTCGGTCGCGGGTGCGAGGAGGGAGACGGTCTTGACGCGGGGGAAGATGACCAGGCCAGCGGACGCGAGGGTGCGGGCTGCGGTGAGAAAGTGCGTCCCGTCCGTGTCGGCGGGGGGGGCGGAGATGGTGAGTGTCTCGACGTGGGAGAGGGAGACGAGGATGCGGAGGACGGTGCGGGACGGGGACCATGCGCCGCTGAGCGCACTGGTGCGGCGCGGAGACGCCGAAGGTGATGCCGACACGGGGAAGCGCGAGATGTCGAGCGACAGCAGCTGGCCCGCCCTCGGGGATACACGGAGCGTAGTGTACAGGATTGGATTGACGAGGTCATAGTACTCTTGGCACGTCGCCTGGAGCGCCGCCAGCGTTGCCCGCGCCCGCGGATCGACGGAACATGCCAGCTCAAGCGCGAGGGCGCGCACGACATCAGGCGGGAGGACGGAGGTGCGTTGGGCGTCCGTACGGAGTGTCCACCCAGGCAGCTCGGCGCTAAGGAGCTGGGTGGCGGGCGGCTTGCTCGACGAGCCGCCCATAGTGCGGAGGGAAGCGGGGAGGAGGGGCGTCGATGCCGGGGCCGTGTCGAGGTCAATTGATCATCGGCGTGGTATCGAGCAGTCGAAAGGAGTGGGGGTAGGCGACAATTGGCGAGGTCGGAGTGGAGGTCGTGTACAGGCAAACCCGATGTAGTGAACAGGTATACTGTAGATGAACGTGTTTGAATGCTGCAGTGGATGAAGAGACACTGAAGAAAAGATGAGACATTCTGAGACAAAAAGTATCGGCGCAAACGTGGATCAGCCCACAACGAGCACAGCGACTAGCGACGCCGCCTTGATCCCATGACGAGTGCAGGAATGCAGACATGTCGGCATGTTGTTGTTGTTGTCGCGTCCCCGCAACTGCCCGTCCCCGTCTGCCCGTCTCGAGCCCAGGCCCCGGACGTGCCTTATGCATCGTCGACCTAGCTTGCACTCTCCGTCAAACCTTGTTGCATAAAGGGTACGTAAACCTTGTGCTGGTTGTGTTCCCGGACCGCAGTTCGGGAGCCAAACTGCTGTGCGGAAGCATGAATGTGGATACCGTAAGCCACCCCATTCCATGGGTCGGAGTAGGGGAGGCGCCGCGGCAGATGCGATGGCCGCGGTTGGGCTCGACTGCTGGCCAATGTCAACAGGTTTGGGCAGTTGCGAATGATCGACGACGACAACGACCGAGTGTGCCTTGTGCACATGGGCTTGGTTGCATGCACATGTACTTGCTCGCATTGTTGTTTCTCATGAACGCACAGCTGCGACCGGGTACCCGTTTTATAGTCACGGCTTGGACATTCAGTGTGCGGCTCGCTCGCTCGCCTGCTTGCTCGAAGCAGCTTGGCCGTCAACGTCCAACGCCTCGTCGTCATCTTCGTGTCCATGCCCACAATGCCCGACCGTGCACACGTCTCGCATGTGCGTACATCTGTAACCGTTGGCTGCAGTGCATGTGACTTCCACCCTTCCTATAGCGGTCCGACTACAGTGCATGTATGCATGCATCTCACCCACGCGCGTTGAGCATGTTGAGACTATCCTACCACTCTCCAATAATACAGCATCGCGGCCAATCTCACAACCTCACAATCTCACAGCCCTCATCCCCTCACTCCCCCGCAGCCGCGCAGCTCCCATCTTTTCTCTCACGCTCGCTCCCAAAACCAGCGTGCTCCACTGCTACGCCGATCTCGGGTTGCTCTTCTCTCCGTCACATCTCCTAGACGTTCAAGTCGCGCGCTCTGCGGTCAACTACCGCATCACAACCCACTTGACCCCTAAGTTGCTGGAATTCACAGCCAGGAGAGGGCGCAGGATCCGACTGCCTTCCACCCAGTATCCCTGCAGTAGTGTTCGCCATAGCTGCCTGGCCGTTTATCCTTGAGGATAGCGTCTGCACCGATGGGCATCATTTCGAGTTGCCAGTGATGTGAATGCCCCGTGTACTACAGTCAATTCTATTTAGACGCTAGCGCAGCCACATGACGCTTTGTGTGATTTGGACGATCTGCGTGACTGATCTGCACTAGACCAGACCTGATCTGCACTAACATGATCGACGCTCGTGGCGGTGCCACCCTGGCGAAACCGAACATTTGCATCTGCAACTACTTCCCATACCGTACACTACTGCTTCTCCTTTCCTTATACAGCTCCCTTGAAACCTAGAACCTGATACCGTACGATTGATTGCGTTTAGAGTTGAGCGCAGCACGAGCTCTTGGAGCTCTCCGCGGGGCGGTAGAGCCGGGACTGGTTGAACTTTTGGGTGGAGGGGGCGACGTCGAAGGCCGGGCTCTTTGTAAAGAAGTCGTTGGGCTTGAGCGAGATCATGTGCGTCTCGCACGGCATTAAGGGAAAGTCTTCAACTCTTGCCACATGGGTCAGTCCGAAAGTGTGCCAGACGACGATGTCGGTGTTCTCAGTGTTGTCCTTGCGGCCGATGAAGGTACGCATGCCGGCTGCCTGGCCGAACGACTGGTTGGTGTATTTGCCTCCGCCGTAGAGTTCGCCGTCCTTGTAGGTGGAGACGTAGATGTGGTGGTCGCCAAACTCTGCGCGTGCACGCTGGACCGAGTCGGGGTGCGCGAGCATGAGCTGCGAGGGCATGGGCGCCAGCTTGTAGGCGACGGGGCGGCCCGAGACGGGGTTGATAACGTTGGGGTTGGTCAGTTTGAAGACGCGGTTCTTTTCGGGGGCGGCGTCAGCGCCACCGGCGACGGAGAGGGCGCGCTTGTGGACGACGTAGCCGACACCCCACTTGTTGTCCTCGGGCGGGTTGAGCTTGTCGTAGGCCATGGGGACGACGTCTTCCTCGACGACCGTGTTGTTGTGGCCGTCAATGCTGGGGTCGATGCGGACGCAGAACAGGTGCTGGTGGTTGGTGCCAAGGACACCGGGCGAGACAATCGTGCCGTACGGCGACTTCTCGCCGGGGAGAATGGCGGCGGTCGACAGGATACCCGTCGCGCGCGTCTCGAGGTGGATGGCGGCAGCCTGGTCGAGGCGCCACGCGAAAATGTACTCGTAGTTGGCGACGGTGAGGATTGTCTGGATGACAAGCACGCGCGAGCGCGCGACAGAGGGGTTCTGCGTGCGGTAGTTTGTGTGCTTCCACGCAAGCCCGTCGTCCTCCTCGTGGATGCACACGACGCTCTTGCCCTTGGTCGGGTTGCCAGTCACGTCAAAGTGCGTCCAGTCGAGGTAGGCAATCTCGCCCAGGCAGTCGCAGCCGAGCTGGAGCTCGTTGGCCGTCAGACCCGCTCCCAGGTCGCCCAAGTCGAACGCCTGCTTGCGGTGGAACGGCGCGCGCGGGTCGCCGTACGGCACAGTCATGTCCGAGACGGACAGGCGGTAGAAGACCTTGCGGCCGTCGTAGCGCACGTCGTTGAGCACGAGGCCCTCGCGGAAGTTGAAGCCAATGTGGAGCTCCCACTTCTGCCAGCGGATCGTGTTGCCCTCGAGCGTAAACTGGGCGTCAGTATAAGAGAATAAATGATATTTCAATCTAGGGCCAGACTCACGCTAGCACCCTCGGGCTGGATGACGCGGTAGGGCTTGAGGTCGTCGCGGAGCTTGACGCCGTTCTTGACGAGGATGCGCGGGTCGTACTCGTTGGACACGTACTGGTCCCAGGGGAAGGGCCCGTCGAGGTCGAGAATCGTGCGGTCGCCCGTGCCAAAGATGGGCGTGTAGTCGATGCGGACCAAGGAAAAGTCCTCAGAGTCCATGACGGGGACGAGCGGCAGGGGCGCGGCATAGAAGCACGAGTCCGGGTCGTCGGTAAAGTTGAGGTAGCACATGAAGGGCGTGTGGCGCTTGTTGAGCTCAAACGAGTCGGCGCCGTAGATCCAGCCGTCGGCGACAATCTTGGCGTTGGGCGGCAGGCCCAGCTTGGCGACCGCAGCCTTGAACTCGGGGTGCGCGAGAAGTGCCTTCTCCGCCTCCATCATCTCGGTCATGTCGGGCGGCACGTGCAGGTCGGACGGCGCCTTCATCGCGTCCGTCACCTTGGCGGTGCCGTTGAGCGAGACCATGAATTCTGACGGTCAGTGGGTGGGTGTGGGCGTGGGTAGGGGGAATGGTAGGGCGCTGATTCTGGTCGTCGTCGCTATCGCATTCTCGGAAGAGTTGGCGCCGCGCTCGCCGACGCCGATCCCGGCCCAAATAGCCATGTCGAGGATCATGTAGACCGACACGCGTCATTTGGGTGTTGGGGGAGGGGGCGGACACTGATCCCGGCACAAATACCGAAGATCATGTAGACCGACACGCCTGTGGCCCTCCGGAATTCCGAGGTGACTCACCATACCAAGTCGTGCCCTCCTTAGACTTGACACCCGCAAGACACTCGGCGCGGCGTGTCGGCGGCGGCGGGGGCTGAGTGCCATTTGCGCGTGCGGCGTGGTACGCGTCGAGCCATGGGGCGAGCTCCTTCTTGGGCGGGTCGATGGGCTGGATGCTCTTGAACCAGAAGCGGTAGTCCTTGTGCTTCTTGGACTCGGCAATGTGCACCTTGATGGCGGCGACGGCGGCGACAATCTCGGCAGCCGAGAGCGGGTCGAGCGGGTGCGTCACCGTGTTGGCCTTGATGGACAGTGCCTCGGTCGAGGTCGCGAGGTCGGCCATTGTGGGGGTGCTGGGGTGCTGGGGTTTGGGGTTGTGGTGGTCGGGTTGTGATGGGGAGGAGGGGCTTGTTGAGGAGGGGCTTGTGGAGGAGGGGCCTTGTGGTGGTGGGGGGGGGTGATGGTGATGGTGGTGGTGGTGAGAGGGTCAGCGTAGATTGCTGGGAAAGATCTCAGCCTGCTTCTTTATATGCGAGACGTGGGAGATGGGCATGCCTTCGAGGAACCAGAGGTACCTACCACCTCGCGAAGCAAGGCCAGTAGCTAGCCAGCAGCCAACTGGGGCAAGCATGACGGTTCTCCCGAGGCTCAATCTACGCGCCACCTGATCCACATTGCACCCTCACGCTTCGCCCAATGCTGGCCCCCGCACGCTGCTTGGCCGATGCCGTTGTCCGTTGGCGGTGTTAAACGAGGCCGACGGCACGGTTATCGCCACATGACTCGGCCAGCCCCTCGTATGTGGCGTGGTGTCGCCATTTGTGGCGCGGCGTGCCTGCCTGTGCCAAATCTCTGGTCCCCGGGTTGAGGCTGGTGTGCACCCAGGGTAATGTCCGGATCATCTTTTGGCTCATCTGCCCGAGTGTTATCAAACACGACCATTTGCATGAAAAGGCGGCAGTTGTTCCGAGCTGTGCTATATCCGACTCTACTGGCTGGTAGGTAGTTAAACAGGTTGATCCTACGCGGCCAATGGTGAGGCCGAGTACCGTTCCGTAGATCGGTATCTTGTGCGCTATCGTTGCTTCTCGGTCTTTCGTCGCGGTCTCCGTCTCGGACTTGGTCGAGGCCCTCGTGCTAACGGACACCAACACACACCTCCGTCGTGCATCGGCTTACGCTTGGTCGAGCGGGTAATCGACATGGCGAGTACGACGGCGCGAGCACGAGCACGATGGTGCGCACGCAAAAACCAAGATGGCCATGTTGAAAGAGGCTCGTGCGAGCGCACAGGTGGGCAGCTGTGACCATCCAACGGCGAACGGAATAACATGCTGCCAGTGTCTTAAACACGCCAACGTTGACGAACTGAGAATACAAGCCACGAACGGAACTACACTGATAGATACCGACCATCGAATTGGAAGAGGCTCGTGCGAGCTCACATGTGGGCAGGTGCGACCACCCAACGGAATAACATGGGGCCAGTGTCTGAAACAGGACAACGATGATGAACTGGATAATCCTTGGAATGCCGAGCTCGGGTGCTCACCCGGGTTCAATGCAGCAGATACAGTTCTATGCGGGCCGTGCTGGCTTCAAACGGCACTACCACGGTGCGGGGTTGCGCTCGTCCCAAGGAACAATGAATGCATTGCTATCCAGACCACACTCCAAGCCAACACGGCTGTCACAATTATCCTCCCTTGCTCTTCATTGCCTATACAGTTACTCAAACATGTCCGTCGCCATCACCTCTTCGTCACGTTCACTCCCCACCCTATCCAATGAGCACCGGCCGCCCAATCTCAATCGCCACTTCGCGCCAGTTTGACGCCTCATCGTCCCGCCCCTCGTCCATGCGGCGCCACATCTCCTCGATGATTTCTCGCGCGGCCTCGAGCTCGTGGCAGCACTGGTAGGCAAATGTGCGAATGACGCCGCGGGCCGAGTTGCGCTTATCGGGGTCGATGAGGACGGATGCCGAGATGATGAGGGACCAGTTGAGAAACTCGACCTTGTCGCCGACCTCGATACACAGCTCGAGAATCGCCGACGCGCTCGACTGGACGTCGGCATCGTCGCGCCCGCGCTTTTGCATGTCGCGCAGCATGAGGATCTGCAGCCCGTGCCACATGGTCATGCTGCCAATCATCGTGCGTGGGGCCATGTAGCGTGCGGGCGCCTCGGCGCGCCATGTCGACATGTCAATCTGCAGGTCGGACAGGCGCCGGCTCAGTTCCATCCGCTCCATCGCGGCAGGGCTGTGGAGCGAGACTGCCGGGTCCAGCTCGGCCAGCGGGCGGTAGTGCGCCTCGAATTGTCGCCAGTCGTGGTAGAGGGCTAGGAGGGTGCCGCAGATCCGCAGCAGTGGTCTGTCAAACCCGACCAGGGACTCGACTGATTCCCACTGGGCGGGTCAGCAACAGGCTATGTACGATCTTGGCTCAGATCCTGCAGATCCTGAGGTGTCACGTGCATGACCCCAGACGCTTCTCGTGGACATCAACACTCACCTCGCGGTCTGTCGATCCCGTCGTGCCCAGTGCCTCCCACCACGGCGAGTCGAGGTCGAGGACGGTCGGCTTTGAGCCGGTTGTGAATGATGCTGCCGGGGTGAGCTAAAAGTCGAAGAACTACTACTCACAGAGAATGTCGTGCATGACGGCGTGCTCGATGAGGTACCTTCGGGTCGACAGGGGCGGGGGCAGTTCTGCGCCGATGCGGCCCTGGAGCGCATTCCGCCAGTCGACGCCAAAGAGGACATTACCTGCGCCGCCGCGGTGGGCAATCGCGGCCTTTGCGTACCGCAGAGGCTCGCGCCACGAGACGGACGCGGCGAGAATGTCATTGTCGACAATCATGAGCGACGCGGCCAAAAAGGCGTCGTGCATCACTTCACCGGGGACGCGGCGTGCCTGGCGCAAGAGGCTGAGAGCGTTGTGGCGGTACTGGCGCGAGAGTGCGAGTGTGCGGTCTGCACCTGCGACGCGCCGCGTGGCCTCGAGGTACGACAGGTGTGTGGCGCCGATCGCGAGCATGCTGTACTTGAGCGCGCTGACGGACAGTTGTGCGTCGCCGGTGGGGAAGAGGAACATGGGGGCGATATGCTCGACCCAGGGGTTGTGCTCTTCGTCAATCACAATGATGGACAGCGAGTACGTCAGGCAGTGGTGGAACTGGGGCGTCAGGCGGGCGCACACAATGCACTGCTACATACACAGCGCAGGTCCTCGGGGTGCGGGAACGCGACCGAGAGAAACTCTGGCGGGTCGACGGGGTTGTTGAAGAACGAGCCCATCTTGGTCTTGCGGAAGAGCGCATGCACCATTTCCATCGGCGGCACCGAGTCAATCACGGCGCGCTCGTCGGCGCGCGGCATCGGGTGCGGCGGCGGCGGCGAGATGGTGTCCGGCCGCGGCGTGTCCTGGAACGCCGCAGCAGCATGCGCGACCATGCTCGGCCGGTTGTGCCTGCTCCCCAGCGCCGCGTCAATGGCCGCAGGGTCAAACGGCTTCTTGACCGGGTAGACGCACTCGGCGCCGTAGTTTACGCAGCGTTTGCATTCTGGCTTCTCTGCGACGTTAGCACTTTGAGACAAAGTGGTATGGTGGCACCACTTACCGAGGTCGCACTTGACCCGGCGCGAGCGGCAGATCAGGCTGGTGGTCAGTACATACAGTCACGTTTGACAAGATGACAAGGTGACATACCACCCGTTACGCGAGCGTGTGCGCTTGGCAGTGCTGGGCTGCGACGACGGCGACCCATGCAAAGGTTGTTTTTGTTTCGACGACGACCCCGCCTGAGAAGATGTCCCAGAGGACGACGGCATGGTTCTGGTACGCGAAGGGTCACAAGACAATCGGCGCAGGCGCTGGCGCAGGTAGGCGAGGTGGCGGTCGTGCTGGTGTAGCCGGCGGATAGATTGAGCGGGGGCGGGGGTCACCTGGCGTGATTATTGAGACGAGATGTGGGATATCTAGTAGAATGGCGAGAAAAGCGAGGTAGTAGGTGGACAAGGACGACGCCCAAATTGTTGATCCCACGACGGTACGACGAGGAGGGTGGGAGAGGGAGAGTACGTTGCCGCGCCGTTTCTCACCGGGTGGAGTCGGTTTGCGCCTTGTTGGGTGGCGAGTGGGGCACTCTCTCTGCTATTCTATTCGCCAAACTCGCCTATTGGAAATCTGTACAGTGCCGGGTACAATGGCAAGATCCGGATTGGCATCAGTGCGGGGCAACGATGCAGCGTACAGTACGTCATGTGATTGCATCCAACTTGTATAGGGCGGCGCGCGTGCGGCTAAAGGGAGTCGAGTGCGGATAAAGGAATGATTAATCAACAAACTTCTCTGTGCCTGGTTTTATTAAATGCATTTGGCGAGCGTATCGAGCTCGATACGGACATGCACGCGACATCCGCTCAGTCGACCAGTCACACCGCCATGAATACATGACGGGCCGTGAGGCCAGCGAGGCAGGTGAAGCGTGGCAGGAGCATGCATACTGGTCGTGGGTAATACATGCATGTGTGGTGGTAGCTGTGAAGAGTTGAACAGTGGTGATGTATCATGGGATGCATGAATGGTGGCAGTTGTGGATGAATGCAAGAGTGGTGGGGGAATGAATGGTGATAGCGAACAATATTTTTTTGTGTAACGTGAAGCTATAGCTCTTTTGCAACCTGTTCCGACAGTGAGGCCAGCTGTTGCGATACCAGTACCACATTTAGGCAGCAATGATGTCCAGAATTAGCAGTGATAAACCACAGTCTTATCACTTTGCGTGCGCAGGGGAAGCCCCCCTCTGTCCAGTAGCGATACCGATTTTCCGTGAGGTGATGCCGTTTTCGGCATTGACCAGTATTACTCCTCTTCTTGCGCTGGGACCAGACTGGTCTTCTTATCTGGTTCGTCCTTTATCCCATTACACTTGCCCCCCTTCCGACTTGCTACAGCCTACGAGGGCCACAATGCAGGTCGGGCTGAGGACAAACTGCCTGTTGTACCTCGCTTGAGTCAAGCGCGCGCGTGGGTAGAATCGGAATCTCGCCTCGTCGTCAGGTTGGATGGAGAAAGGCAGAGCAATTCACTGACAAGAGGAAGGGAACAGTGATATGGCGGTTGGTAGGGCACAGATACGACGTGGCGTGCACCCAGTGGTTGCAAGTGCATGCCATGGGTGTCTGGGGACTGCCGAATCGCAATGACTTCTGCGATACGGCGACGACGGGCTACAGCAGTATAGCTCCCTGTCGCCGTCCCAAACTTCACGGCTGTGAGTGTTAGATGGTTGGGCTTTGGCGGACCAACTGCCCAGGTTGGACACTCAGTGGACGCCTAGTTTACATTTGCTTTACCTTTACGCGTACACTGGCCATGAGACGCGCTGTGCTTGAGGCACTCGGAAATCAACATCCACAACCTGTTCGTCCATGACCTGTTCCCTTGAAGGCAAAGCCTGTCTGTCCCCAGTGCTCCTAAGGTGTTGATGGTCGTCTTAAGCTGGTATCTCGGTTCTTGTCGGTCTGCAGCTGTTGATGAGCTTTCGTAGAACTCCTTTTCAACATCAACCCGACAGCAAGCTGCAACTCTGCTGTTGCAATGGCAGTTGGACCTCCCTCATGGCCTGTGCAGACGCGCTTGCTAGTCAACTCATATCAGCCCGCCCACTGCCACAACCAAGTAACAACCATATCCATACCCCAACAGCCACTACTTGTCAACAACCTTGATCGTCTCATCCGCATCGTTCGCAATGAGCTCATTGACCCTCACGGCCTCCTTGTCCCACACGCCGCCGATCCAGTACTGGTCGGCCTTTACGCGCGCCCACGCGTCCTCGATCGTGGGGAAGCGGAGGATCATGACCGAGCCATCCATGCCGGTCAGCTGGTCGGCGCTGGGCTTGCCCGCGGCGTGCGTCGAGACGGCGTCGGTGAGGAAGGCGCGGCCGAAGACTGGTGTTAGTTTGGCGGTGACGAGAGGAGGGCGGGGACGGGGGTTGGGATTGGGGTCAGGGGGTAGGGGTTCGGGTGTAGGGGTGGGAAGTGGGCATGGGGTTCGAAGATGGGGTGTGGTGGAAGAAACTCGGAAGGTAGTCCGGAGACCTCGAGATCGTCCCTTCCGAGTCGGTTCGTATTGATACCACTTGGCCGACGCGGGGTGCACACCAAGGTCAAGCATCGACGATACCGCCAGCCCTGCACACCCGTGCCGACGATACCATGGCCCCACCACCCTCGTGTCGCAATGCCACGGCTTTCCTATCCCCCACCCTCCTCCTTGCAGCCAGAACCAACCAGCTGCCCCAGCCTGAGATGACCACAGAAGCTCAGCTCAGACATCATATGCCCTTCCAGAATCCAGGCAACAACCCTCAGCAACCACCTCGACTTTAGCTGGGCAGATTATCTCTGCTACACCCTCAACTGGCGTCGGTAATGGCAGTTCAGGCCACAGAGCACCAGCACTGCGAGCTGCAGTGCGGCACTGAGCACGGGAGCCCGAGTGTCCCGAGGTCCAACGAGTACACGCACATGAGTCCGTGGTCGCGGGTATCGTGCCCTCGAGAGTGCGATCCATCACAATGCAGCATCTCGGAGTCCCCTTCTCCACCATGGCATTCACCAACGCCTTCCACTCCCCACTCCCCACTTCCTTCATCCCCCACATCGCCAACACCATCTACGCCAATACCCTCTGCATGCCATTCTTCCCCCCCCCCCCCCCATCCCTCCTCCCCCCGTGATGCCCCTACCTCCCCCACGACCACCCCTCCCCTCCCCCTGACGCAACCCAGGCCCAAACCCAAACTCACTACTCGCGCCCGTCTTCTTGTCCTCGCCCGCAGCCTCGAGGTGCTGTGCGCGGTTCGCCTTGCGCGTCTCGAGGTTGTTGGGGTAGTCGGGGCAGTAGGCGACGAAGAGCGGCATGGTGGCTGGGCGGGTCGTGTGCAGCGAGCGCGAGCGGATCGAGCTGAGCGAAGAACTGGGCGAGGAGGGGGAACGGGAGAGACGAAGAGCAGACATTGGAAAGATCCAGCTGAGGTAAAGAGGTCGTTGCGCAGTAAGTCTCAATGTGTGGTCGAGGTCGGAGGTGGGGAATGGTACGGTACGGTGGTACGGTGGGGAGGCGGGGAATGGCCGAGCCTCGGCTGGGCGGGGGGTGCCGAATGCCGGACATCCGGGCCGGCAAGGGGAGGCAGGGGGGTGGCCAATGGGAGTGCGAGAACGGGTAGGGCGGGGGCAACTTCCGATGCTTGCTGACTAGCCGACTGTAAGTCCGTGTTGCTCGTCCGTTACGTGTGGCTTGCTGACCGCTGAGCCGCTGACCGTGTGCGTGCAGCTGTGCAGCACGCCATGACCCCGCATGCTCCGCAGACGGGGATGGCCGATGTGGGGCTCGTCTGATAACTGGTGCTACTGTACATTGTGCATTCTATTTGCTCCGTGTAGCTCGCACAATGCACAAAGGACAAGAAGACACCAGCGACACCATACATGCCTAACAATAACCAACAAACTGAAGTAGGATTCTATGCAAACGCACCTCTCGTCCATCATAGTGGGAAGATTAGTTCCCTGGCATCAGCTCTCACCCTGCCCCACCCCCTCACTCACCAAATACCATCGTCCGCGGCAGGGACGAGCATCCCACGGCCGAGCAAACTGTCAGCCTGGACTGTCTACCCTAAAGCATGACGAGTGGCAGATGGCAAATCCCCGCCGAGCCACAGCTGGTCTGGACGCGGACAAGCGTAGCCTCTGATCTCTGCCATGCACCCCGGTAGCGGTATCATTTCGAACGGTACGAGACTCTACAGAACATACCTACAGTAGTCAGTCCACATCGAGTCAAGCAGTCCCTCATGTGCGCCACTCTTGCTCGGTTATGAGCCTCGTAAGCTCACTGCGTTACTGATCCGGCGGCATGGTACGAACGTTCAATGTCATCATCCTGTACTGCTCTAAATGCGAACTCTTGGCGCCCCCGCTCCACTACTAATTTGGGGCCAGAGTACCGTACATGATCTTCTTGTTGTCGTTCATGATACTGGGTTTAGCGTGCGCATGACTTTCATTACCGTGCGGGTACCTCAATGATCATCTTGAGGCACGGGTGTTTCGTCTCCACGGGGTACGTTATCGTACTGGACATTCCAGGAAGAGTGTCTGACATTGCCTTTACATGTGAGGGATCCTCGAGTGTACATTTGCAGGAAACACGTAACGATTGATCTTCCACGCTCACCCTATACACATTAGGTGCAATCTGTAACCTCTGCCGATTGCTGGGGCATTTCACTCTTCTCGTCCATGTCCCACGTACAATTCTAGTGTTGGTGAGCCGCACAGGGGCAGTGGGACACACCCTTGTGACTTAACTGAATGGGATAAAACGCTGGTCATTTGAGACTCGCTCTCGTCAGACCTCTTAACTGTCACCAAACCCAACTTGAGCACGAACAGAAAATCCAAGTGAGCAACTTGCATTGACTGGCTCGGTTTTGTCGCAGTCGCCTTCTCCTATATTAGTCTCGACCCACTTTCCACTCGACACCATTCCTTCATTTGTCCTCGGTACCCTCATTTACATATCGGTCTCTCGCATCACCCCCAGCGGCATCGGCAGCAGCGCGGCATTAACCTCACAGCCAGTCCGACAATGCGTCTTTCAATTGTCTATCTCATCCTCGCCGCAACGGCCGTCGGCGCTCACCCTCTCAACGACAATAACGGCATCGAACTCGAGGCTCGAGACCCAGCGCTCATCGATGACGGGGGCGAGTTGGTCGACGAGGCCGCCCTCAAGATTGCCTACGTTGACGAGGCCGCCGCGCTCGCCGAAGCCCAGGCGAAGGAGAACGAGGGCAAGCGCGACATGAGCCAGGCCATCGACATTCGCAGCACAACCCTCGTCAAGCGCGCATGCAAAGTCAAGAAACGCCCGAAATGGTGGCCATTCACAAACTGCGGCGAGGGCCACGGCAAGGGGTACGAGGCGTGTACAATCTACGATTTTGACAAGGGTACTATCAAGAATCGATGCTGCAAGGGCTGTAAATATGGAAAGCTGTAAATAGGGATGGCAGTACCAGTAGTAGCCAAATGATAAACGTCGCAGAACCACATCCCATCAGGTGGGAACATTACAATCTGTTACACATCCTCTCGATAGTGCGCGGCAAGGCCGATTCTGTTCATGCAAGCAGTATCCAACAAACTAACATTCTATGCAAACGCGAGCGACGCTCCATCATAGGGGGAAGATCAATTTCCTGGCGTCAGCTCTGCCCCTACCGTGGCCTCCCTTGCCGCCCCACTACCTTCCTCTGCACTCACCAAATATCATCGTCCGCGGCTGGGAAGAGCACCTCGCTACTAAGCACGGTATCGGGCAGGGCGTCTGGCCCCAGTCCCACCCCCGTACCGACGTGTAATGGCTGCTGCGCCTGGGGCTGCATCTGAGGCTGTATTGGGTCAAAGAGATTTGGATGCCAGAGGTGATCCTGGATAATCTGCTGGGCGCTCGACAATTGCTGCGCGCTCATGGTCGTCCATTGCGGGGGCGTTGGCGGGCCCACAGTCGGTGCCTGGGAGGTGACGGCTGTGCTGCTGTTGCCTGGGTTTGAGCCGTTGTGGCCCTGCTGCATCGGCATGACCGAGCCGAGGAGGTGCTTGAGCAGCCGGTGGGTGTAGGCCGACATATCGTCTGATGTCTGGGACGCGTCGGCCATCGAGTCAGCCGCCTCGGCGAGCGTGCGCACCACGCGGCTGCGGTCGGTCGCGTCCATGGGACCAAAGTTCTGAAATCAGTACGAGCGGGATGTTCGTCCCAGGGCTGAGTAGGGCTCACCTTTATGAGCCACACGGAGGTGATGGCCACGCCGACCCAGGTGATGCCAAACGTGACGGGCAGCCAGCCGTTCTTGACCATTTCGTTTTGGAAAATGTCAAAGAGGCCGAGTGCGGCGTCGACACACTCGCCAAACGCGTAGCTCAGCGGCGACGGCTCCGACGTGTCGAGCACTTCGTTGTCGGAGCGGTAGCGCGCTGTGAACAGCAGGCGGTACTCGGTAATGTGGAAGCCCAGGAGCGCGTGCTGCATCCGTAGCATGGCGATCTGGTGCCGCATGAACCCGTGCTCGTCTGCGGTGTTAGTCTTCTACCTCGCGCGTGTCCACTGTTACTGCGTGTACGCATACGCCTACGCCTACGCACTACTCCGCTCGATCCAGCGCTTGTGCCAGCGCTTAAACTCCATCTCGAGCCACTGGAGCGAGCGGAGGTTGGAGTGGCTCCCATTCATACTCGCAAGCATGTCAGCAAACAGGCGGCACATGCGCGAGAACGAGATCCACGGCGGAATCACCGCCTCGCCCGGACACGCGAGGTTGGGGTGTTCGGCAATCCATGTGATCGGGTCATCGACATCGTCCTCGCTGATCATGCGCGGGAGCGCGTGGTGCATAGCGAGACTGGCGTCAGTATCAACTCTCACTTTCGGGTGCGTACTGGTAGTCGACGAGGATGAGGTCTGGAGGTAGTCAGTGTCTGCAAGCTCCACTCGACCTACTAAGCCAGCACCGTTCGCGGTTGAGCAGCTCCCTCGCCTGCCGCTCGTCGTCGGGCAGCGGCCGGGACGCGCGGTGGTGAAGCCGCAACTCCTGCGCCATGCGGATCGCATATCCCGCTTTGCGCCACGCCGTCCCGTCGTCGGCCTTTCTCCAGTGGATCAGCAACAAGATGGCCTGGACGACCTCGATGCTGCACAGGCCATACTCGACGGCCTGCCCGAGGAGCTTGTTGGCAATGGCCAGGCACGCCTCGTACGCCTTGGGCTTTGCGATCCGTGCCGTCACGGCCAGGACGGCGCTGAAGAGCAGCGGGCTCTTGTCGCGGCAGTACGACACCGTGTGCAGGACCGGGTCGAGGATGGCGACTGTCACGTTTAGGTGGTTAAAGTAGCTGTGACGTCAGCTAGTCGCCAGCAGTTTCGGGGTGTGTTGTTCACGTACAAGTCAAACAGCTCGTAGGCGTCGGTCTCGCTGAGGAACCCACTCAGGACGGGGTCGGGACAGTCGGTACGGAGCGCGAGCGACGGTTCGGATGCCGCTGGCTTCCGATCCTTGTCTATATACGCTGGGTGTGAGCGGTGCACACCGCTGGGGCGACAAGAGGGGCATCCCGCTGCGACTTGGACTCACGCGACGAGTCGCCCTCAAACGGCACGACATGTGAAAAGCTAATGTCCGTCCTGGGCCTCGGCGCCTCGGGTTGCCGGAACCGGTCGTCGCGGCTACGCAGGTCACTGACGTCGTGCGCGAGCATGCCGCCGCGGCGGTGGTGATCGGGCGAGCGAGACCGACCGCGCGACGTGCTCCGGCTGCGGTGTCGGGCATACACCCTTCCCCCACTCCCGAGCCCACTGAGGGCGCTGCTGCTCGCCACGCTCCCCGGGTCGGCGGGGCCGGGTGCTGCAGGAGCCGGGACAGCACCGTCCTCGACGACCTTTTTGCGCCTCCCGCGCCGGTGTTTCTGGTACTCGCACTCGATCTTCTGGTCCACGCAGCGCTTGCATCGCGTGAGCGCGTTCGGCGTCAGGCACTTGCGCTGGCATTAGCGCAGGTGGGGGTTGTGGACGTACCTTGGCAGCGCGGCAGGCGAGACAGCTGATCTTGCTGGGGTGTGAGTGGAGTGAGCAGCGTGCGTGTGGGACCCCAGGTGGGATCCGGCGGTAACGGGTGTCAACCTGTCGTGCAGGCGGCCCGAGGGGGCTCGGCACCAAGCAGTAAGACGTGTTCTAGTACCCAGTTCAAGGTGGCCACACTCACGCAGGGGCCTTTGTCCCAGGCGGTCCAGTGGTGACCGGCGGCGAGGCCGATGTGCTCGACCCATCGTGTGCGCTACTTTGGTTCATTGGGACACTACGTTGCCTGATAAGAATGCAGCGCGTCGAGATAAGACACGGACACTTGGGTTAAGACGCCGAAGCGGGTGCGGAGTGCGGGACGTGCGGCGAAGACGAGGATGGCGGCGAGCTACGAGCGCAGGTGGAGCAGGGGCGGGGGTTGGAGTGGAGCGCGGGGAATGACGAGCGGTGTCTATGTAGTGTAAGAGGGTTGGGTAATTAAAGGTGCGAGCGACGGCAGCAGCGGCGAATTCAAATCTCGCCAATTCATGCCCACAACCACCCAGACCTTGCGCACTCCCTCTTTGCGATCTTGACATCTCACTGTTGGGCATTGCTACCCGTCCCGCACGTGTCCCGGCGCAGCGCAGCATCGTAGCCAGATTTGTCGTCTCCGCATACTCCCTCATCTCCGTTGCCCCGCCGCCGCCCACTCTTCTCCACCAAACACCCACGCCGCCCGACCAACCACCGGCCTCGGAGCACCCGAATCCCGAAGCTGAGCTTGCGGGTTGGACTGCCGACGGCCATCTCATATCCGTAGGCCGGCGCACGGCCTGTGGCGTCCATGTGGCGTGCATCGTTTACTGGAATCACGAGATACACACACCTACATCCATCTTACAACTCTCTAGCAAGATGTGCATGCCCAGACCTACACAGTACTGACCCTGCCGCTCATCAGACTGACCCAACGAACCAATGTCCTGCTGTGTTTGTCCTGCGGGGTGAACCAGCCGAGCGTGCCATGCTGGAGAGTCCCGGTGTCCGACCTCACACGTATTACGGACGTTGAGGGGCAAGGCCACGCAACTGTGTGTGTCGCGTCGCATTGTGTCTGAACAATCTCCAAACACATCCTACGTCAGCCTCTCGGTGGGGGCCAAACCCGACGCGTCATTACGTGTAGCAGCCAATTAGGGCTGGCTTGTCACCTCTGCCGTTGCTGTGGGCGTCTCTCGTCGCCAGTCACGGACTTGACGTGCCAGGCTGCGAAGTTTGGGTATAGTGCGAGTGGGGATGACGCCAGTGGTGAGCCCAAGGTGACACCAGGTCGTAGTTGTTGGCTTACGTGTGGTGAGCAATCAACAGAAGATGGAGAGCGTGATAGACGGCGAGATTGAAGGAAGAGAACGAAGCGGCGAAGCCTGAGAACACAGCGACGAAGCGAGGGGAGGAAGGAAATGAAATGGGGATACCTGCACCCCCAATGTACCGGTAGCCTGCAGCCTGGCTCTCCCCCTCCCCGACCATACCGTTCAACCGTAGTGCCTACGACCACCGCACTGGATGGGGCAGTGTATGACGTTCGATCCCAGATTGTCAGAGCAAGGTCACGTTGTACTTCAGTGGAAGGCTACCTTACACATTCGCCGAGGGGGCAAGGCAACGGGTGCTTGTAACCATGGCCGAATGTGCACAGTGTTGTGACGAAGGGGTGTAGCAATGAGGCGAAAATGGAGATTCATGAGTGAGGCACGGCACACTCTTCATCGCGGAAAGAGTCAGCCGACCGTAGTTTTGCCATATTGCCATCTTCTTGCAGAGTGGACACTGGCTAGCTACGGTGCCCTCCTTGCTCGCCATCTAGTGCAGTGAGCTACAGTAATATTAGCCTACACGCCTTGCATTCGACTAGTTGTATCTAGTGAGACATGACGGGGTCGACTAGAGGTGATGCGACCACGCCTCATCGAGCCGGATGCGGTAAACACCGGGTGGAGGTCATCCTATCGTCACCTCGTTTTAATCCCTCCTCTTCCTCCCCTCCCTTTTCTCATTCTCCCACTCACCTCCCACTCACAACCATGACGTCAGTCCAGACCATCCCGCTCCCGCCCGAGCTCGTCGATATGGTGTTCAGCTACTGCGACCCCGAACACGACGCAACCCTCCTGGCGCGGTGGGCGCGCTGCTCGCACGCAAGGCACGAGCGCATCATCCCCCTCCTCTACTCACACATCCACCTCTACTCGGACCGCCAGATGGTGCGGCTGTTCTCCGACATCTCGCTCGAAAAGGACCAAGATGGGAAACTGCTACCATGCCCCACCCTCACCGACATCCCCGTGTATCATGGCAGCGGCACCAATGGGAAGGGCCAGGCACCTCGCAAGCTGGCCCACTTTCTTCACGTGCGCCACGTCTCACTGCACTATGTTCCCGGTGCGGATGCCGTGCCGTACGATCGCGAGATTAGAGAGAAGCGGATCATGTACGCCAACGCCGACGGCGAGCTCAAGTATGTCTTCCGCATCTTCCCCCACGTCCGGGGCATCGCACTCGGGCGTGGCTTCTTGGGCGCCCTCCTCTTGCACATTGCTCCCCACCATCCGACCCCGTGCAACAACGTCGCACACGCTGTCCCGGACACGACGTGGGTCGAGCGTGACTGGCGCGGTCCGAATCTCGAGGGCATCCGCTTTGGCCGTCCCACCCCGTGCGACAACGTCGCGGACGCTGTCCCGGACACGAAGGGGGTCGATCGCGACTGGTACGGTCCGAATCTGGAGGGCATTCGCAAGTTTGTCCAACTGTTCTCTTTCGGATCCGTTCCGCAGTGCTGGGACCTCGACGACATGCCCTCAGGCATGTGTGGGCAGCTCCAGCACGCTCTCCTCACTGCCCTGATCGACGACGACGCATGGCGCTTTGCGTCCCGCATCAACACACATTCGACGTTCCCACGCACTCACCTCGCGCCGTGGACGCGCCTCCGCCGCAGCTGGCGGCACTTTATCCACGTCGAGACGGGCGCCGCTCACGGCCCTTATCCCTCCTCCTACATCAAGCCTGAGAACGCGCGAGCGCGCCGCGAGAGGGCCGAGGACCATGCAGACGGGTACGACGGCGACGATGACGGCGACGATCAGCCGGATGGGAAGGCGCACGCGGCGGCCTCGGACGAACTTCTCTGGGACCTCGCCGAGGACGTGTACACTATCGCGTCCGAGACGCTTGAAAGCATCGCGTACAGTGAAAAGCCGCGGCAGCGCAACATGATCTACTCGGGGCTGAGCAACGCACAGGTCCGAGCTGTCGAGCAAAAGTTTGTCACGGTCGTGCGCGAAGAGTTTGACGACCCCGACGACGTCCTCATCGAGCCCTTGCCACCGACTTACCGTAGCTCTGACGAGGACGATGACGACAATGACAACGACAGCGACGACGACGACTTGTATTATGAGTATACCCG
Organism: Pascua sp. PH4015B; assembly: GCA_025502685.1. Classification (NCBI taxonomy): domain Eukaryota; kingdom Fungi; phylum Basidiomycota; class Tremellomycetes; order Trichosporonales; family Trichosporonaceae; genus Pascua; species Pascua sp. PH4015B. The sequence continues at coordinate 68,197 of JAMFRD010000040.1, forward strand.
CAGCCACAACCTGTACGGCGACGGCGGGTCCGATCCCGAGAGCGATGACGCCGTGCGCGACTACCAGCCGCGCGTGGAGATGTTTGACTTTTTCCACGACCCAAAGACGTCGAACTGCACGGCTTGCGGGAGGGGCGAGGGCATCGTGTACAGCCGGTGGGGGAGCCCGGAGAAGGTTGGGTTCTAGTTCATGCCACACGGTGAGGCGTGCCGTCCACCTTGGCACAAGCCAAGTGGAGTTTCTCCACCCCGCGTAGTGTTTACCCTGTATTAGTGTTTGCTCTCTGTTCATGTAGCTGTTCGTTTTGCCCATCTTCTTCCTGCGTCCTTGCATAAGGAGCCGCGCACTGGCACATGTCCATACTTTCCTTCCCCTCGGTCACATATATGAACGCGTGCGTACAGGTCGGTCCGGACGAGTTTGGAACTGAAATGTAGCACATCCGCAATCGACGGTCGGAGCGAGGGCGAGCAGAAGATGTGCACGGGGCTGACTGCTGGGTTCACCTTCCACGCTCTCTCGCTAGTGACAAGACCGATGGGCACACCGATCGGCACGCAATAACTCAGACTTGGCACGTCTGCCAGCAGACTGTAGGGCTTTGTATGGGCAATGGGGGTCGTAGGACACTCCCGAGAGCAATGACGGGGTGGAATGTCATTCCATGGCCGCCCAAGCCGAGTGCGTGGCGAACACTCGACAGAGCTTGTAGTATGCGGCCAACAACCCGCTCCACCATGCACAGCATGCACTAACACTCGGCTGTGCGGCCCGCATCGCCCCACACTGCCCTGCGGCCAGCGCTAGCCGACAAGCACGCAGGCGAGGACGATAAGTGGTCGACACGCGGGATATCGGCCGACGTCGCTCTAATCTGATAAAAAAAACGGACCCTGAAGCCCGCCCAGGTGGATCATCGAGGTCATGGTCACATGCCCCTCCAACACGCGTCACACGTCGTCCCACCAACCCAACCTCTTCTGAAGAAACCTCCATCTCTCTTCTTCCCCCCACACGACAACAACTATGTCCCAGCCCGCGATCCCAGCCGACATCCTCCGGCGCGTCGCCGAAGAGCTCGCCGCGATGGGGGCGCGGGGCACGCTCGCCGCCCTGTCTGCCGTGGGATGCGAGGCGTACGCGGCGGCTGCACCCGTGCTGTATGCCGAGGTTGAGCTGGGCGCGCGGGGTGCGGGCGTGCTCGAGCTCTCCGTCGAGGATGTGCGGGGGTTCCCCGGGTTCGACGATGACAAGAGGGCGAAGGGCAGCGGGGCTGAAGTTGAGGTTGATCAGGTGGGGGCGAACGGGGAGGATGTTGCCGCCTACGCCGAGGCGGATGCAGACACAGATCCAGCCGAGTGGTGGACACACGCCTCGGCGCATGTCGTGCGCCGCCTGCGCTGTCTGTCGTGGGTTCGCCGCGTGGTCGTCCGTGCCCTGTCCCCGGACCCTACATACGCCGCGTTCGCAGCTGCGGCCGCCTCGGCGTCGGAAAGGGGTGTGCGCCTGCTTCCGGGTGTCCACTCGGTGTGTCTTCTCCCGCACGCGGTGGGGCAATGGCGCACCTGGACGCCGGACGACTACACGCGCCCGCGGAACCCGACGCTACTCGAGGCGGTGGGGGCGGCCGCGTCCCCGCGCGCGCTGTGTATCCGGTTCCGGCTCGTGCCGAGCGCCAACTGGGAGGAGCACCGGGACCGGACGCAGCGCGGCCAGTACCAGTTTGTGCGGCGCCTCGCCCTCTTCGCGAGTTCATGGACGCTAGAGTCGCTCACGGTGCACGACGTGACGCACCAGATCCTGCCCGACCTCCAGACGCGCAACGTGTACCACTTTGCCCCGCACGTCGTAGCCCATCCCTGGTTTGCAGGTCGGTTCCGCTTCCCCACCCGCGCCGAGGCGGCGCGCGTCCCGGGCCCAGAGTGGAACCAGCGGCCGTGGCAGATGAGCCTCGCTGTCAAGGACCACTTTCCGCGAGGTACAGACCCCACCGAGGCGATCCAACGCACACACTGGACATTCTGCGGCATCCAGGGTGGACTCCTCACGAAAGAGGCGCGCGACGACGACGACTCGACGGGCGTCTGGTACGGCGAGGTCGAGGGCATGGTCAAGGAGAGTCTCCGTGTCGGGCTCGAGCGCGACCTCGCCGCGCGCGGCGTGGATGCCGACACCGTGGCCAAGGTGTTTGACAGGATACACTATGAGCGCCCGGGGGTGTGTGAGGCTTGTGAATGTGAGTGAGCTCGTTGGCGACGCCGCGGTTGCTTCGCTGGCTCTGACCTTGTGCTCATATCGTACGCATGCTCACACACACAGGCGATCCCGACTACCACCCCGTGATGGGTGTCGACGACCTCGAGCCCGGGTCGCCAGAGACGCGGTACGGCAGACTCTGGGGCGCATGAGCCGAGAAACGGTTACGCCCTCGTCGTGTCATCTTTCCTCTTCACATCGATGTCAGTTGTAGCCATACGAATATGTACGTTAAGCATTGGATACACTACTGTCAAGTTCACTGGTGACGAGTCTGCTCATGGACCCCACTGGAGCTTCGCACTAGGGCGGAGACGCCTCTTCTCTGTGGCGGCCACTGGCAACGGCACGTCTCTTGCTCGTGCTAGCAGGTTGCACCCCTGCCCCCCGGCCCCATCTGAGATGGCTGCCACCATGTCATCATCACACTACCATCGCAACGCATACGGTTCCGTCCTACACATGGTACCGGAGTATCGGCACAGCCACCCTGATCTTCACCACCGTCACCGAAATGGATTTGCTTGCGTGAATGCCGTCGACGTTACTTCTTCTCGGTGTCCGCAGGTCCGGCGCTCGGGCGCGCCGAAGCACGCATCATGTCAATCGTCGTCGGGTGGAGGTCGCTGGGGGTAAATCAGCTGGTCCAGGAGCGCCCATCAACATGAAGGGTACGTACTGGGGGTTCCCGGCAATTTGGGCCTCGACACACAGGGCCGTCATTTCGTCGTGGAGCTTGGAGAGCTCCTTGCCATCAGCTATGCACTGCAGCAGGTACGAGAGACTCACTTGTTTGATTGCGGTCCGCAGCTCGTCCGACTGTGTAAGCTCGTATCCGAGCTTGAGCCTGCTGGCCCTGTTGGCAAGAGCCTAGTTGCTCGTCAGTGTTCACTCGCACACCCAGTTGGCTCGCGACTTGCCTCGATCTGGCGACGAATTTCCACTACTTCCTGAACGTCATCAGTAACCTGCAACACGCTCCCGTGGATGTCTCTGGCTACTCACAGGGGACACCGGCATGGTGTCGTGAGGCTGACGGCGTGCGGCGTGTGCGGTGTGTGGGTGAATGAGAAAGGAGGTGTGGTGAGATGTCAAACGTGAAGAAAAGTGGGGCGACAACGGATGACTCGACCTTGTTTTCCTACAGATATGCAGATCATTCTTGGATCACGGACGCTAATACCTTTCTTCTTTCCTTCTTTCCTTGCCTTGTTCCTTGCCTCATGCCTCATGCGCTCCACTCCACTGCGCCACGTGCGGGGCAGTGATCCGCGTCGGCGCGTCCAGAGCACACCGTACTCGCTGGTACACTCCTGTCGAAGTGGCACACGTCTCTGCAGCAGCATCCGCGTCACCAACTTTCTAGCTTCTCCCTTTCGTATTGCATACTGTATCTCGGAAGGTTCTCTGGCCCTGTTGGCTTCTCATCTCATCTTAGCGTCCTCGATTTTCACGGTGGGTGAATTATAGTAGTCTGCATATTTCTCCCTTGTGTAATCGCGCTGTTTGTTTATCTCCCTTCTTTGAGCTCCACCACTTCGTTGCGCTTTACCTCAAGACGAGGAGTGATTCTGTAATGCTCTCCCTCGACTAGGTAGGGGGACAGGTTGGGAGACGAGGGAGCGTGCGTTAAGTATATTGGTTTAATTGCAGACGGAAGCATGGAAGGAAACGGACGGAAGAAAGACAATCAGTATGATTGGCAGCTTAGAGTTACGTCCGAGGACCCAGTGTAGTGACACTTGTGAGGCACAAGTCAATGCTGTCACTCCCCACTTGATTTCCCTCTTGCAGTGAAGTAGTCCAGTAACCCAGACCCCAGCTGTATTGGAAGTGTGATCCAAACAGTAGTGTGTGGTGTGGTGAAGGTGGGAGTATTTGTCTGTGTGTGCACTGGTGCCGCTGATAGTGGTTACCCTGCCAACACACTCACTCATCAACACAATCCGACTCCATCGCCATCACAGTTCGAGTTTGTGATGGATCCTTTCTGTGCCGGGCCGGCACACCCTATACATAACAGCCCATAAAGAACTTCGTAGAACCGCTCACCTCATCAAACATCACCACTCAACCGTCCATCTCCATTAGCTCACAAACTCCTTGCCTCTCCCCTCTACCCCCACAATGCCAGCCATGTTCGCGAACGGTCTGTCGATCGACCTCCAGAGCGGTCGGTTCAAGTACCGCGGGTTCCTCTACACTCTCCACGAATTTTGGCTCTACTGGTGCTGTAGGTGCTCCCGTTCTGCATCCCTGATGACTACTAACATGTCGTCGCAGTCCGCGCCCTCGAGCCTGGCCAGCACGAGAGTGTCGCGGAAGAGCTAGCCAAGTGTTTCCCGACGCAAACAAAGGCGCTTCGAATTGACTTTTCCAACAGTCCCCAAGACCAGTGGTGGCGGCGGGCCGGCATCGATGCGATGGAATGGGGCAACCCACTTTACTCCATGGCCCCTCATCTTTGGCCTTTGGTGAGTCCTTGAAGAACGCTTATCCGCTGACAAGGACAGCTACCAGAGTCCCTCAATCGTCCTGGTCCTCCGGGTTTGTCCGATGCCTTGGGTCTCCCACTTCACCCTTCCACCCACACTCCCGCACCCGCTGGCCCCAGCACCGAAACAACGTTGGCCCCAACTCCACAGGCCCCTACCAGTGACAAAACGGCCGTGCCCCCCTACAAGGCGCCCATGACTGTTTCCAAAGAGGATTATGTGAGTCACGAATACACAAAGTGTTGACGCTAACAACAGCGTCCTCTCACCGCACCTTCGACACAGGTCGCCACGGGGGTTGCTTCCGCCAAACTCCTTTCCAGTGATTTGGGTATCACAGACCAGGCAGCCCCACACGACATGTCAGTTGAACACTTGACTGTGGACAGGATTAACGCCCAGTGCGCCAGGTGACAGCCCTGACGTTCACCCCACAAATCCCGCTACGCCGACTGCCTCCGCGGCGGCCAAGCAGACCACCTTCTCAAACACTGGAAAGGCCGCCAAGATGAAGAAGCCCAAGAAACAGAAGCCAAAGGCACCCGAGCAAGGATAAAAGACGAAAGCCCCCGCAGCCGGCTCTAAAGATCCAAACACCAAAACCAAGGTGAAAGAAACCCTGCCCCCCCCCGTGCACCGCTGACTGTCAGATCTCGGCCAAATGCGAAAAGTGGACCAACGACTACCCCCGCCCCGCAATGTGTGACTACTGCCACCACCTCCGCCGCGACGGCAAGAACCCCGACGTCGGGTGCTTTGGGCCTGTGAATGGCGTCTGCACCGAGTGCGAGGCCAAGGGTGTCACGTGTAGTTGGAAACACGACGCGGTGGCCGACCAGGTATGTCCTGCAGGTGTGCGGAAGTGGTGAAACTGCCCCATTGCGCACGGGTACGCGTGAGGTTAGGCCCACGCCTTCTCTGGATCAAAAGGCATTCCCTGCCTGTTTTCTTCAGAAATTGCTACTCAAGACCTTCAGAAGCACAACGTGCATCTGAGCTAAATGTGGCAGTCACCCAACCTTCCCGACGCAAATGCGCATTGTGCCACACTGACCGCAGCACGAACTCGTGGGGGTGAAGAAGTACCACCAATACCTCAAGGGCGCGCACGAGCACTACACAAGCCTCACCGAGCCCAAAGCTGCGGAGCTGTCTCGTCTCATCGATGAGTGGAGGGCTGCGGCGTCAAGCTCCTCCGACCCCGCAATGTTGGACCTCGGCAAGCGCATCATTGCTGCGATCCCCGAGAGCCAGTTTTCTTCCGAGGATCTGTTCGGGTTTGCTGAGGGATACTTGTACACGGCGTTGCTTGGGGGGCGTCGAGTCGACACATTGCCGTGGTGATCAAAACCACGCACGGTTTGCTTCATGTGATCCCTTGTCCCAAACCGTTTTGTACACCACAATGGATACCATGCACTCTTTGATACTCCATGGGCATTTTGTGCGGTCGGTTACTGTCCCTGCTGACTTATTGTGTTGCTTCCAGAGCTTGCCGCACTCCTGGTTACTCTCCTCAAGAACCACGAACAAGTGTATGGCCAGAGGAGGAAGCCAGTGATCAGTCGTGCGCGTTGTCGGGTGTGAGGTAAACACGCTTTTGGAGAACTGCGTCCAACTGTTCCTTTGTCGAAACGCTTCAACTTCCGCCAAACTAAGCCAAACTAGTCAGAGCCGCCTGACCTCACACACCAGTGTACCGAAATCGCAAATCGAGACCGAATGCCGTCCATGCCGCGGGATATCCCCAGCTCACAGACAGACCACGCGTGTTGGTGTGTTGCATCTGCACCTACCAGAGCGTGGTGTTCCTTTGAGCACGGAACCAGATGCAGTGTTCGCACAGAAGTGTTGGCACAGAAGTGTTGGCACAGGCCGCCAAGTGTGCAAGTGTGCTTCACATACTTCGCACCGCTTGGCGTGGGCTACCACAATGTGCACCAACCGTGACTCTGTCCTCGCATGTTCACAGTCCCTGTTGTGCATTCACAGTCACAGTTTTCAGCTGCCCAACCAGGCGAGCCGAGACACACAAAGAGTTGTCTCCGAACCCCACCCCCTTCGAACTCTCGCCTACAGGACGGAGCTATTCACGCTTTGACCCCTCGTGCTCAAAGCGCACTGACAACCTCGAGTGAAGTTCCACTTACCCTCTTACCCCTTTGGACAGAAATGGTTCTGCCTCGTGATCAACATGCTCGGAGCGTGCATAGGCCTGGAGGGGCATTCCTGGGTCCCGGAGCCTCGAGCCAGACGGACATGTAATCCTGGTCGGGCGCACCTCGGGTTTGCGCGGAGGACAGCCCAGAAGCGTATGCACATTTGGGTTGTGTCTTGAAATGTAGAAGCCAACCCCACACAGTTTTGTTCTCTATCCACGTTCCTTGTCTTTTAGACCTTCGCACCTGCTTTTCTCCTCTGCCACCCACACACACATTGGAACACGCCATGAACAGCCTCATGTGACACACGCCTGCTGGCTGCCTCTCGTGTGGTTGTCATGTTGGGGCGTGCGCGGCCGGCGTTTGCTCCCTCCTGCTCTAGCCTCTCCACTGGACACATAAACCTCGAGCATGCCGGTCTCCTGTTTCCTATCTCCCTCTCTCTATCATTCTCTCTTCTGGCTTGGCATCTCCAACCTACTCCCAACTCTTCACTTGCTGCCTCCTCACTTTCCACCCCTTGCCTCACTGCAACCGTCGGTGTGGGTACCTACCCCTTGTCCCATGGCCGCAGTAGCTGCTAATTGAACAGCCTCAGTGCACACAGCGACCCCGGTCCAGCCCATAACCTCGATCCGTACTTGCTTCGACCAGTAAGCTCCGATTAAGCCAGCCCTAACCGCTGAAACTGACTCACAGGCAGTAACCATGAGTGACAATCCCAAAGTGGAAAAGGGGAAGAAGAGTACCAAGATCATTCGTGACCACGACGGGGCCCACGCGGCGGAGGGCAGCGCTGTGTTAAGCAACTATGAGACGCCGGCCATTGCCAAAGCCCGGGAGCTCCGCGCCCGCGCTGAGGCGGAGTGGGCCGCCAAAATTGCCAGGGTCGAGAAGAAGTCGCCGGGCCTTCAGGGTGATGATGACAACCGTGGTGGGACTGCTGGCGAGCATGAGCAGCCGCACGGTTCCACATCCGAAATGGACAAACAGGAATTTCTGGAGATGTATCTCCAAGGTGCCGAGGGGCCCACTCTCCTCGACAAGGACGAGATGGAGTCTCGGTATTACCTGAGCAAGCGTATGGGGGGGCAGCTTGGCCGTGGTCCGTCTCCCGATGACCCGGAAGAGCTTCCCGGGCCGCCTCCGCGTGTCTTTGTGAGTTTGGTGTATCTGAAAGCTGAGTGACTATGTAGTGCTGAAATACGGTCTGCAGAATCCTCCCGTGAGTGAAGAGCGCGTAATTGGTTCGTGGATGGGTTGGTACTCACAGACGACAAGTTTATGGGCTTTGGCGCAGGGTCCTTCGGGACCAAGTGGGCCAACAAGCCGCCCAAGTATAAGTTCGAAGTCGAGCAGCAGCCTGCCGGCTGGACCTCGCTCTATACGGACGACCCCTCGGAGGACGGAGATGAGGTCGAGCATCAACCCCCCGCTGGACCATCCCTCCACGCCGACGCACCCTGCAAGGACTTAGACGACGGCCTGGAGGAGGCACCCTTCCCCTCGGAGAGCGACGACGACATGTGGTCCACTTCCTCCCTGCAGTCAAAGAAGCTGTGTCTGGTCAATGGTATCAAGGGCTTCAGGGACGACCAGTACGTCGGGCGCACCACATTGAATGATGCGGGGGTGGGGGAGTGGTTGTCCCACCGTCCTTCCAGGCGTGTAAGGCATAGACTGGTTTCTTTCGTTGGTATACCGCCGCTGATCCACCTTAATACAGTTCTCGATTTGAAGGAGAGAAACCAAGTCGTCCACTCCCAAGTGTGCGCTGCAAGTTGCCGTCTCACGGCGCCATGGCAGTCTGGCTTGATGCTGGCCGCCGTCTCCTTCCTTGCGCGCCATGGATTGAACTTCCTAGTTCCTGCGAAATGAGTCGATAGTTGACGCAATGCAAAGAGTTCCTTCGGTTCCAGCGAGCGCGCCACACGCATCGAACACCAGTTTTCTTCTAATACTGCGCTGTGCGATGGGGACACATGTGCACATGCATTGGGTTGTAGTTTGAGCGATAGACGGATGTCATGGACAACTGGGAAAATGAGCCTGATATGTTGTGCCACAATGACGTGTCAGGCTCACTCTTTCGGTGCACTGCATCGCGCAGGCCGCGACCAGCGAGCCGCCAGGCCGCCAGCCGCCAGCGAGCCACCAGGGGGGGCGACATGTTTCCAGGGTCCATCGGCGTTGCCAGCTCGGCCAGCTCGTCATCCCATCCATCCACACCACCACGTCCACCTCTCCAATCTCAACTCCGCTCCCTCTCCTTCTTATCTCAACAACCAACCCACCACTCCGTTCTTTCCCCCTTCCCCATCATCCAAAGTGCCCTGGGCATCGCCACGATGCAGCCAAACCAGTGGCAGCAACAGCAATATGGCTACAACCCGGGCTTCCAGCAGGGCATGGGCCAGCAGCCGGGGGGTGGGCCTACCTTCATCTCGACGCAGCCCACCGGCTACCCCGGCGCCCAACAACAGCGTCCCATGGCGACTGGGTACGGACAATCCTTAGGTGTCGGCCAGCCGCAGCCCACTGGCGCATCCACCGGTGGAGGCGGAGCGGGTGGTGCTGGAGGATACTCGTTCCTCAACGCCCCCCCAGCGGCCGGCTCGTTTGGGCCGCAGCGCTCGTCGTTCAGCAACCAGGGTGGTCTCGGTCCTCAGATGACCGGCTTCCCCGGCGGTGGTGCCAGCGGCCTCATGTCGCAGCCGACAGGGTATGGCGGTGGTGGCCTCATGTCGCAGCCGACTGGTATGCCGATGGGCGGCATGGGCGGGGGCCTCATGTCCCAACCCACGGGGATGGGTCTCCGTTCGCAGCCCACCGGCATGCCGCACGACCCGCGCCTCGGCGCCATGCTCCAGAGCTTTATGCCCAGCAACGCTAGCCAGGTGCGTTTCTTGGTTGCTACCATGTCGATGTCGATGCCGATGCTGATGATGCAAGCCATTCTCCGCCTCTGGCATGCCCCAGTTCAACCAGCCCTCGTCCCAGCCCCTCACCCAGACCTTCCAGACGCTCCTCAAAAACCCCAGTGTCAACACCCCCAAGGTACCCTGGGCTCTCTCCCGCCAGGAGAAGAAGGATTACGACCAAATCTTCCGCGCGTGGGATACCAAGGGCGACGGTTTCATCTCGGGCGAGATGGCGCGCGAGGTCTTTGGGCAGGCGGGCCTCGGACAGGAGGACCTGATGAAGATCTGGTGAGTTAGCGAGTGCTGGTCGCGTACGTTGTTGCTCGTGCAGCCTCTAACGCCATTAGGAACCTCGCAGACACGGGCAACCGTGGCAAGCTCAACCTCCCCGAGTTTCACATTGCCATGGGTCTGATTTACCGTGCGCTCAATGGCAACCAGATTCCAGACACTCTCCCCGAGGAGCTCGTCCCTCCGTCCATGCGCGACATTGACACGACCGTCAACTTTATGAAGGACCTGCTCAAGCACGAGAGCAACACGCGCTCCAACACGCAGTCGCCCGTCTACGGCGGGACGCCCGTGTCTGCGGCAAACTCCAAGGATGCCAAGGTATACAAGCACGACGACACGCGCTCTGGGAGCTACCGTTCATCGTCGCGTCACCTCGACCGCAAGGCTGTCCGCTACGACGGTGAAGACGCTGGTGCTGAAATCAGCGACCTCCGGCGCCAGCTGGAGAACTCGTCGGCGATGCTCGACCAGTCGACCGAGGAGGCGTCGCGCCGGACCGAAGAGGACGAGATTCTTGAGCAAGAGGTCGAGGACCTCAAGCGCCGCGTCCGCCGTATCAAGGAGGACCTCGAGTATGTCTCCAAGGGCCGCCAGACCCAGGACAAGGCCGATGAGCGCCGCAAGCTTGAGCGCGAGATGATGTTCCTTATGCACGAAAAGCTCCCCGAGCTCGAGCGTCGGCAGAAGCGTCGTGAGGAGGATAAGCGTATGGAGGAGCGTGCTGGTATTCGTGCGCGTGACCGCCGCAACGACAACCACGGCCGCTTCAACGACCGCGACAACGAGCGTGATTGGCTCCGTGGAACCTACGACCGCGATCGCGAGCGCGAACGTTCCAGTGACCGCCGCGGCAGCTATGACCGGGACCGCGAGCGCGACCGCTACGACCGCGACCGTGAACGTGACCGCGACCGCGACCGTGGTGGCTACGACCGTGAGCGCGACCGCGACTACGGGCGCAAGGACTCATATGCCCGCGATCGTTCGCGTGAGCGCGAGTACAGCCGAAGGGATGACTCGTACGGCGGTGACCGCTCTCGGGAGCGTGACTCGAGCCGGGACCGTGAATCTGAGCGTCGTGCACCTTCGCCGCGCAAGGAGGCGGCCAAGCCTGCACCGTCGCCCAAGCCGACACCGTCCCCCGCGCCCAAGCCTGCCTCGATGTCGAGCATGACTCCCGAGGAGCGCAAGGCGTATGTCAAGGAGCAGGCGCAGCGCCGCATCCAGGAGCGTCTCCGTGCTCTTGGCGTGGAGCCAACCCCATCTGAGCCGACAGTGGACGACAGTGTCGAGGAGCGACTTGCACGTGAAAAGGCAGAGGCCGAGGAAAAGGCAAAAGCGGCCGACAAGGAGCAGGAGGCGCGCGAGCAGGCACGTCGCGAGCGCATCGCTGGTCTTTCGGGTGGCGGTGCCACGAACAACGCCGACGAGCCGGCAAAAAGCCCCGCTGTGCCCCCTGCGCCGCCTGCCAAGCCTGCTGGCAAGAAGCCGCCAGTGGCACCCCCATCGCGGAACGCCAAGGCTGCGCCGCCGCCGCCAAAGCCACGAGCTGTTCCTGCTGCCCCTGCTCCCCCCGCACCACCGTCTCCCCAGCCTCCCGCCCCACCTGCCGAGGACCCGGAGGAGGCTGAGCTGCGCAAGCAGGAGGAGGCGCGCCAGAAGGCCATTGCCGAACGCAGGGAGCGCCTGAAGCGTCTGCAGGAGGAAGAGGAGGAGGAGCAGCGCAAGGAGGCAGAGCTCATTGCGAAGCGCAAGGCTCGTGCCGCTGCAGTCGTGATTCCCGAGCCTGCCGTCGCTCAGTCTCCGCCGTCTACCAACCCGACATCGCCCACCGGCGGCTCGTACAATCCGTTCCATCGCAAGCAGACCGCCGACGGCGCTGCACCTGCACCTTCGGCTACTCCTGCTCACGGTGGCTTCAACCCATTCTTCCGTCCGCCCCCCGCCCCCGGCCGTGGCCCATCTCCCGCCCCGCCTGCTACCCAGAGGTCTGTTGCAGAGCCACCTGCGGCCCCGGCACCTGTTTCGGCCCCCAGGGCGCCTAGCCCTCCGCCTCCGCCTCCTGCACCTCCCGCGCCGGCGCCACCGCCTGCCTGGCCACGCGTCAACTCCGCCCCGCCGCCGGAAGATGACTGGGACATGCCGCAGGAGAAACAGGTCGACTCTGACAGCGACAGTGACGAAGAGTACAGGCATTCGAGCGACAAGAAGAATGCGCTCGCATCGGCACTGTTTGGCGGTATTGTGTCCCAGCCGACGGGCTCGCGCCCGGGCTCTGCACCTGGCACCTCTGGCTCCCCCAAGCCGCATGCTCCGCCAAAGGAGGCGCTTGCCAAGCTGGGTGGCGGTGCACCGTCCGGTGGTGGCATGTCCGCGCTCCTGTCGTCGATCCAGGGCGGTGCCAAGCTGAAGAAGGCTCAGACCAACGACCGCAGCGCCCCGGCAGCTACGGGCCAGATCATTGGTGATGCTGCGCCTCCTTCGCACATTGCCCCCGGTGCCCCGGTTGTCCGGACGCCGTCGCCCCTTCCTTCCGCGACCGACGATGACTTTGAGCCAAGCAACCCCAACCGCCAGTCTGTTGACTGGTACGCTGGTCTCGCTGCCGATGCATCTCGCCCGGCAGCCTCGTTCGACGAGAACCAGTCGCTCGAGCCAACAAACGAGGAAGATGAGTTCTCCACGCCAATGGCGGAAAAGGAAGACCAGTTCTCCACTCCTGTCAACGAGATGGCGGATGCGTCCATTTCGGACGGACCGAGCCTCGACGACGTCGACCTGAGCAAGACGCTCCGCGTCCGCACGCTGTACAACTACGAGACCTCGTTCAATGGCGATCTTCGTGGGTATTTAATGGCGATAATTCAGCTAACCCTCAGCTTTCGCTGAGAATGTTGTGATTCAGGCGAACCCCGCCAAGGACCCCAACGGCCCGTGGTGGTACGGCACGCTCGCGGACGGCCGCAAGGGCTGGTTCCCTGGCAGCTACGTCGAGGAGTGCAAAGGTATGTCGAGCATTTTTTGTTACGCAACTTTTGCTGACGCGCCCAGTAACTCCCTGCCAAGCACTCTACGACTACACTGGGACTGGCCCCGAGGAGCTGTCTTTCCACGAGGGCGAACAGCTCGCAGTGGTTGACCAGAGCGATGCCGACTGGTGGAAGGTTGAAAGGAACAACACCATCTTGCTCGTCCCTGCGGCGTATGTTGAAGTTGTTGGTGAGTAGTGCGAATTGATTCGTCTCTCTTTTGCCCAAGTTTACGCCGATTCCTCGACGCAGGCTAAAATATCTACACCTCATTACTCGACTGTCTTCTGTGCTTTCGTGAAATGCAACCGATTGAACACACGTTCTGACACGGTACAGGCGCCAGAGACGTCCCCTCCGTTCCCGCACAAGCGGCACAGTTGCACGAGCCACACACAGAGTCGCCGGCTCCCACGCCAGCAGTTTCAGCCTCAGTTCCCACCGACTTTACACCAGCAGCCCACGCAGCAGCAGCACAACACACTAACTCACCACGCTCATCTGAACTTGTCTCTCCCACCTTCAAACTTGACCCTCCAACGGATTCAGCGTCGCCAGTAGCTCCGATCCCAATGGCGCCCATCACGGTCACTGCGAGCTTTGCATACCCGCCCCCGACGCCTCCCATGTCGGCGGCAGGCCGCTCGCGTGCTGCGTCGGTTCTGCACTATGACGTCGACGACGGCGAGGATGGCGACGAGTCGTCAGAGGACAGTGTGCTGTCGTGGTGGTCGTCGGATGACGAAGACAGCGACACGGAGCAGGACGTGCAGGCTGAACGCGATGTAGCTGCGGCCCACGTCGCAAACGCCGAGCGCGAGCGCAAGGACGAGGAGCGCAAGCAGGAGCGCAAACGGCGCGAGGCCGAGCGGCAAAGGGCACTCGCCGCAGCGGGACTCAAGATTCGGCGCGAAGCACCCGGTATCCCGACAGACAAGAAGCGCCACCCGCCACGCCGACGGCGCCCCGCCCCAGCCGTGCCTGTGCGTGTCTGGGGCGATCCTTCGCAGCCTGCCAAGCCTGCGCCCCAACACGAGCCCGAACCTGAGCCCGAACACGCCGCCGAGCCCGATATCCAGGTCCAGGATGCGTACGCACGTTACGAGCAGTTCTTGGCGGAGGCCAAGAGCCGCCCGCCGATGCCTCGCCGGCACTCGACTGCCCCTCGTCCAGGAAGTGGTGTGTTTGATGGCCCCAATGCGGTCCAGAGCCCTCAGAGCCCACTCCCACCGCCTTCTCCCGCGCCCGGTGGTGGTCGCTTGACTGGTTTCCTGTCGCGTATGGGTGTGCCTACCAGCTTGCCCACGAGCCTGGGTGGCGGCAGTAGCACCACACCGTCCACGCCCCGCATCAGCGGCCCCATCATTTCGGGTCCGATCAGCAGCCCGATGACGCCGGTAACCGACTCCCCTGCGCCTGACGGCCGCCCGGACAACTTTGGCCAGACGTGGTCGTCGCTCGTCGACCCATCTGTCCTCGCGACCATGGGCGAGCGCGAGCGCAAGCGCCAAGAATCCATCTTTGAATTCATCGTCACCGAGAGCACGTACGTGCGCGACCTGCAGCTCATTGTCGAAGTCTATTTCCGGCGCATGATGGACCTCATCGACGAGCGCGCCCTGACCGTCATCTTTGCCAATGTCGAGGATATCCTCATGTTCAACTCTGGTTTCCTCTCGAGCCTCGAAGAACGCCAAAAGGACTGCCGCCTCTATGTGGATGCCATTGGCGACGTCCTCCAGCAGCACCTCCAGAACCTCGAAGTGTACCGCCCCTACTGTGTCAATCAGGACCAAGCGGCAAAGCTGCTCGTGCAGCTCCAGCGCGAGGATGCGCGCCTCCGCGACGAGCTCAAGGATATCCAGGAGAATGAGGTGACGGTGCGCGGTCTCGACCTCGCGAGCTTCCTTCTTGAGCCGAGTGAGTGTGGACACTAGAGTGTTGGAGACGTTGAGGGCGTGTCATGTTGGGTTGGAGTAGGGCAACTTGCGCCGTCTCCCAGTCACGGCGAGTGACAATCACGAGAGCCGTGCTGTGGCCTTCCGTTATGTGGCCTGTCCATCCATGACATGGCCGACCCGATGTCAGCTGCAAAAACGGTCTGGAAGCGCTTCCATACTTGCACACCCTTGCTAACCCCAGTGCAACGCATTACACGCTACCCGCTTCTCCTGAAGCAGATTGCAAGCTACACTACGCCAGACCAAGACCTGGAACAGGTCCAGCGTGCTCAGTCGTACGCCGAGCGCACGACGGCGCACATCAACGAGGACGTCCGCGAAAACGAAAGCCGGGAGCGTCTCCGTGTACTCTCCGAGGACTTATGGGTCGGCGGCGAGGGGTGAGTGCAGGCGATTCAGCCCTTTGGACACTTGAGCCACGTTATGGTGCTAGCAGCGTGAAAACTAAAACCGCAGCCGTCTCGACTTGACCGAGCCGACGCAGTACCAGGGCGAACGTCGCCTTATCAAGGAGGGCCCCATCTCCAAGGCAAAGTCTGGCCGCAAGCTGTCCATGGTGCTGTGTACAGACGTGCTCATCTTTATCGAGAGCCGCAACCTGTACCGCATGGTACGTTCCCCCGCAACTGCATTACACCCCCTATCTTTGCTAAGCCCCAGCCCATCCCGCTGCACGACCTTTCGGTCCAGCAGGGCCGCGACGACGTCTCCTTCGCGATCGCGGTCGGCAAGGACGTGGTCCGCCTGCGCGCCCCGTCTGCCTCGGAGCGCTCCGACTGGGTGGCCCGCATCTACCGCGCGCGCAAGAACTGCGTCGCGGCCCGCGAATCCGCCGGCCCAGCCACGCGCTCGCACCGCCGTACGGGCTCGGACGGCTCGGCCATCAGCTCGCGCACCTCCAACCGCCGCTCGTGGGCGCCGAGCATCGGCAGCGCGAGCGCATACTCGACCCCCTCGATCAACACGGCCTACCCCGGGGGCGCACTCAACGCCAACCCCAACTCCAACGTCACGTCGCCGTACTCGCCCTACACCAACCCTACCCCGCTGTCCCCACACTACTCCCAACCCCAGACATCGCCGCCGCCGCCCCTGCCCCCGCGCAACCACCAAAACTACGCGCCGTCGCTCGTGGACAATATCGGCGTCAATCCCAACCCGGTCTACGACGATGCGCACTCGTATGCGGGCACGAAACAGAGCATGTACGACCACGAGTTTTAGACGACACCGCCAGGGATCGAGGACGCGGCGGCGGGTTTCGGGCCCCGCATATGGCCGTCAATGAGCTGAATTAGAATAGAGGAGGTTGCACGGTAACGAGCCAACGGACGAACCCACGAGCAGGACAAGCAAGAGGAGCAGGAGGTGGCCATAGTCGCATGCATTAGAGGTAACCTGGACCCACTCGCTGTGTTCACCGCGTCCCGCCGTGTGGGTGTTGAGATGCTGGTGAAGTAGAGGTGGTTAGGAGAAGCGCGCACTGGGTGCACCCGGGGGTGGGCCTGAAGGACCCGACCGTGGCGGCGCCTAGCGTGGTGACAATAGGCGCAGGAGCCTGGGTGAAAGTTGTCCTGAGCTTTGCACAGCTCGCCTGGCGTCATGCTTTGTCTCCAGGCTTATCTACATCTCGGTACGCTACAAGTGCTACAAGTTTGCGCAGGAAGCATCCTCAACACAACAAAACCAATAGAAAAAAGTATTCTTTTTGTACTGTACTTTTGGCTCCGGGGTGGGACCGGATGGCTTCCAGGGAGCAGGATTTGGACCTGGCAACGGACCGTTCGGGATTAAATCAACCGCCATTAGAGACTGGGGGGGGCATCGTCCTTCCCGCAGAGTCGAACACATGCGCCTTTCCATGACGGAGGATGCGCAACCGAAAGTACCGACCTAGGCCCGCCCCGCGTTAACGGGACGACAATCTATTGTCTTGTGGCAGCTCAGGATGCGGGATGCTCTTCAACTCGGAAAGACGATCAGTTCAACCTCATCCGACGAAGATGTTCTCTGGATACCTCGATTCATCACCAGCGCCCTACGCGGATCGTAGTGGCAGGGACGTGGACAGAAAGTTGCGATCCCTACGCGTCACCGGGGACTTGCCCGAGAGAGCCCGCACAACCTCTCAATGTCCGTACGCAACTCCCTGCGTTTCACAAGCTCCCCATTCACCCGTCTCTTCCCACCCCAACACACCC
The DNA here is from genome assembly GCA_025502685.1 of Pascua sp. PH4015B. Taxonomy (NCBI): domain Eukaryota; kingdom Fungi; phylum Basidiomycota; class Tremellomycetes; order Trichosporonales; family Trichosporonaceae; genus Pascua; species Pascua sp. PH4015B. The sequence continues at coordinate 85,517 of JAMFRD010000040.1, forward strand.
ACTCGTCCCCTGCCCGCGCTACAAAAAGGAACCGGAGCTCGGACGAGCTCCGATGCTGCCTTCTACCTGAATCGAACAGGTGACCTCTTCATCGCTGTAAAATCTCAAAGAGACATTACTAGTGAAATATTCTAACCACTGAACTAAGAAGGCGACACACATTCTGTGACCTCATACTGTGTCTTTCTTCCATCCCTATGGGATTGAGCTCGGATGTGTGTTGTGTTCGTGTCGGTATGACATCGCACTATCCCGAAGGCCCGATGTTGGTGACTTCTGGCATTGGTGGTCTGCCGCCTCGGTGGCTCGGTGATGGCATGTGTGGGCGAAATGGTGAGGTGGCTCGGCTCACGGTCTGGAGAGGTTTAATCGCCGCCCTGTCTCTCTCTAAGGCCATGCCGTACAGCCGTTGAGAAAACATGGCTTTGGAATCGAACAGGTCACTCCCAGGAGATAGAAACGAGCGACAAGAGATGCGACCTCGACGGCTGACAGAACTAGACGCGACTGATTTTTCACGCGCGGCGGGTCGCTGTTTGTGCCGCATCGCGACAAAGTATCATTCCGGCACTTCCTCTCCTCCCCCGCCAAACACAAAGCCAAAAACATCAGACCTCGCGCTCTGCGAGCCCGTTGCTGCCTTCTACCCGAATTGAACGGGTGACCCTTTCATATGGTAAGTCTCGAGGAGACACTACTAGTGAAAAATTCTAACCACTGAACTAAGGAGGCCGCATGTGTGTGAGAGTCGTCCTGCAGCTGCCTGCGGCGGAGAGGGGACCCGGGGGCGCAGTTGGGTATGTGTGTGGTGGGCGGATGTATTGTGCTAACCGCCTGACACTTGAAGCCGGAACTCTTCATAGACGTACAATGTCATTTGTGTTTGCAGACCTGGGTGGAAGTTGGGACATGTCTCAGGATATGGCCATACGAGAGAGACCGCTTGCGAATCAAGCCCTGTGTGGCAGGCCCGAAGCAGGCGAGGAAAGTGTCCAGAATACTACACTGAGCTTGGTTGCGCGTGCAGCGCCTTCCGGGGCGGGGTGTATGCAGGACATGAAGAGGGACATGTGGTCACATTATGTGCCTTTGGGCTAATCCAGAGGTCTTAGCCATCGTATTGACTTTAATGTAAAATGCATCACATCGGACGGTCCATGCTCAACGTCAACTGCACCCAAGCCCAAAGTGGCAGCCGCGGAACTTTACGAGCGCACCTCTACAACATCTAGAACACGAGAACTACTATATGTACAACAGGACCCATCAGCTCGACCTATACCTCGTCTTCCTCGTGGTGTGCTTCCAGCCCCCGTCGGCTTGGGGTGAGATGCGCCCCTCGTCGTCCTTGTACGTGGAAATTTCCAGCCCCCGCGCTCATGGGATGAAGATGCGCATAAACCCGGCAGAGTTGGCGACGACGGCGCAGCAGGTCGGGCACTTGACCCGAGCGCTCGACCGGATGAGCGAGTCCTTGCAACCTGTGTGTGTCAGCTTTCTGCACATCTGGGGTCCACACGTGTCCATCCGAGAAGTATGATCTCGCAGGCCTGGCTTTCCCAATAGAACATGTTGACATTTCCTGGATGGCCAGGACAGCATGGGCTGCCGCACATACTCACTGCCGCAAAGGTTAAAGTGCCCGCACACTCTTGGGGCCCACTGCCTCTCCTCGGACAGGCACACTGTACACAGGTGGCCGTCGACTTCCTTTTCGAGCTGTGCGGAATACATGCTCTCGAGAGTTCTGGCATGTTCGAGGACGTCGTCGCGCTCCTTCTCCAGAGCCTTGGCGTGTTCGATCCCTTCCTTGATCTCCTTCTCCGCTTTGTTGAGGCTTAGTTCCAGTCGGGCTCGCAATGCATATGTAGCCTCGATAGAATCGCGTGCTGCGTCGCGCTCGTTCTGGACGACAGTCACTTGGTGGAGCGCGTCGTCGCGCTCCTTCTCCAGTGCCTTGAAGTGTTCGATCCCTTCTTTAATCACCTTCTCCGCGTCATCGATGCTTTGGTCCCTTCGGGCTCTCAATGCATGTGCAGCCTCGGCACGTTCGAGTGCTGCGGCGCGCTCGTTCTGGACGACAGTCACTTGGTGGAGCGCGTCGTCGCGCTCCTTCTCCAGAGCCTTGACGCCTTCGATGGCGTCGTCGCGCTGCTTCTCCAGAGCCTTGAAGAGTTCGAGGGCGTCGTCGCGCTGCTTCTCCAGAGCCTTAAAGTGTTCGAGCACCCTCTCCGCGTTATCGAGGCACTGGGCCGTTCCGACTCGCAATCCAACTGCAGCGTAGGCGTGTTTGAGTGCTGCGTCGCGCTCGTCCTGGAAGACAGTCACTTGGTGGAGCGCGTCGTCGCGCTCGTTCTGGACGACAGCCACTTGGTGGAGCGCGCCGCTGTGCTCCTGTGCAAGCTTGCGGGTCGCCTCGTCCCTTTCCGCGAGGACGCGGTTGTGCGCCCGTGCGATCTCACGCAGAGACATCATTTCGCCAATCGAATTCTGCTTTTCCTCGCGCAGTATGCGTTCAGCGGCTTCGGCACGGTTGGCGCGTCCAAGAGCCGAGTCGCGCTGGTTTTCAAGGCGGTCGCGCTCGTTGGAAACCGCATCGCGCTCGTCTTTGAGGAGGATGCGCTCGTTGGCAACGTCATCGCGCTCCCGTTTCACGCGCGTGAGCTCGTCGACAGCCGCATCCAGCTGGATTTGTAGGCGTACGCGCTCGCTCGCAGCCGCATCCAACTCGCTTATGAGGCGCGTGTTCTCGGCTGCGATATCATCCTTGGTGAGATGTGCAGAGTCGCCATCCGTTGCCTCATTGCCTGGCTCGCGACCCCGTATGCAGTAGTGACCGCGTCGGGTTGGAGATTGGGCGCAACAACAAGGACACTCCCGAGGACGATCGATGCCTCTTCCCTCGCAATGGCAGCAATGGTGCTGCCCAGCCAATCCGTGTGGTCGACGCCGACCGACGCCAGAACGAGCACTACCCCACGAGAAAAACTTGCCGCCCTTGGCATGCACCGCCTCTGTGATCGTCTTCCACTTTGCAGTCTGCTCCCCCGAGTAGATGCCGGGGACACCCGCCATGTCGCCTGCTTCGGCGGCGATGAACGTGCCCTCCTGGTCCGACGTGGTGGTACCGTCCGCTACCTGGGCGTTAGCGCATATGGCGCCGTCAAGGGTCATGTCGAGGTCGCGCATGAACATGGCATTGGCCAGCTTTAGTTGCTCAGCCTCGGCCCGAGCGGGGGTGGCGCGCGAGTTTACCGTAACGCGCTCACGCACAAGTGTGTCCCTGGCCATCTCGACTTCGACGGAAACGCTCTGGGCAAACGTCGACCACTGCCGGAGGTTCATCTGGTGCCACCCATAGTCGTCCTTGTCTCCAAAGCAACCGGACACGGCGAATTGCGCCACAACCTTTTGCTGCGCTGCCCATATCTTGAGCACGGGTTCGACCTGTTGCGCAAGGAGCGGACGCAAGAGTGCAGCGTATGAGCCGGCGCCAAAGCCGCCATCCATTTGATCTTGGGTGCGCAGCGCGTCGTCCACGGCGGCAAGCGCCAGGGTGTGCAGCGTCTGGAGCTGGTCGGGATCAAGGTTCTCCTCGGCAGGGATGGTCGTGAGGAGCAGGTCGGTCAGAAGCGTCTTTAGCACCTCGTGAGCGACGTAGGCGCGGTGGGCCGGGGGGTAGTGTCTCGTTGGGTATAGTGTCTTATAGCGAGGAAAAATAGCAGTCGACGATTCGCTTGTAGATGGTGCGCCAGCGTCCCCCATCGATAATAATGATGTTGGCGTGCTTGAGGATGAGGATGGAGACGGTGCACTAGCGTGCGCCATACGGGGTGTGAATGTAGGAAGTGTAAGGGTGTGCCGAGCGGGTGGCAACAATGGTTGGTGGGGGAATCAATGTGAGAGAACAAGGAGAGTTGAAGACGAGGGCAAGGACGGTTAGTTTGTGGGTGGCAAAGGGGTACCATGCATGGTGGGCCGCTTTGTGCGACATAAGTAGACAGCACAGCAGCACAGCAGTCCAGAGTCGTCGACATTGCGCTTTGACCACCCAATCCCACCGACCCGGTCGGCCCCGGCGCCATCATGCATCGCGCCGTTGTATGAATTAGCCGAACCGTAAAAGGAGTATGGTTGTGCGTCATGTCGAGTGCAGCATGCAGCATTCAGCACGCAGGAGCGCACGAGACACGAGACAAGAGGCAGATGCATGATGCATTTGTTGATTGTCATGCCACGGTACCATAGCGTCCTGGGTGGACGCGATAAGCAGACGAGATATCCGATTTCGCCGGCCGAGGCAAGCGAGCAAGCGAGGCAAGTAGGCGACCAGCAATCCTCATTGGACGGATGATAACCGGTGGTACCCGGCACACCTACACCTACAATGTGCAGGCAGACTTGAGTCATGCTCACGTCCGGAACTACCCAGAGGGCATGACCACTGTAGCTTGGGACGGTCTGGTGTAGTCATGGCCCTGGATTGGCCTCCGGTCGGGTGTGGGACAGCCAAGGTTGGCCCTGTTGGAAGTGGCAACACTTGGCTAATCGATACCGCTTCTTTGAACGGGTGAATAGTCGGTAGCGCTGCCTATAATGCGCTTCGCAGCAAAGAGATGTGATCTCGTAAGCGTTTTCAATTGGAGAGAACTGAGTCGGAGGACATGATAGCTGCCTAAGTACATGCGATGGCACCGAAGAAAGACGAAACGTGTAAAGTAGTCAGTCGTCCGCACAAGAGACTGTTGAGCGGCACAATACATAAACAAGACATTATGGACTGAATATCCGTATAAAGTCGTTGGCCGTCGGTATCACTGTTCGGCAGTGCGGGCACCGGATCACCCTGCTCGACCTCACGATTGCGTTCTTGCAAGCTACGTTGTCAGGACTGATTTGCTGGTAGGAACACGGCAAGCTTGATGGGACTCACTGTCGCACATCATAAAGTGCCCACAGGCTTTGGATGCCCAGTGCCTATCTTCAACAAAACACACTGCGCATTTCTGCTGGTCGCTCATGAGGCTTTCGGCGGCCTCGGCCTTCTGGGCCCGCTCTAGAGCGTGGTCGCGCGCTCGCTCGGCGGCGCTGGTACGTCGGTCTGCCGCGTCCCTATGCTCGAATGCTTTGTCGCGTTCACCCTGGACGGCCTTGAGACGGTCAACTACCGTGTCGCGCTCCTTTGTAACCTGTTCTTTCTCGGCGGCGAGGCGAGCTGTCTTCGCCTCGGCTGCGCGGGCGGAATCGTCGGCTTTCCGCTTTTCCCAGTAGAGCAGGCGCTCTTTCTGTTCAGCATTTCGGGCGCGGTCGAGGGCCGCATCGCGCTGGCGGGCGAGGCGCAGCACGACGATCCGCTGGGCCGCCTCGTCACCCTTGGTCCGCCACGCGGGGCCAACGAGGTTTTCGTTGGCGTTGACAAGGTCGTGCTCGGCGCTGGCTGCACGCAGCTGGGCCAGGTCACGCTCCGTGGCGAGAGTCGCCATTGTCTTGTAACTTGCCACCATGATACCCTCCATCACGGGGAGGCGATTATCGTAGTCGACAGTTGGGCTCCACCATAGTTTACGGTTGGCGCGCTCGAGCGCCGCGTCGCGCTCGAGGAGGAGCCTAAAGTTGGTCTCTGCCTTTTGGGCCAGGAGTCGCTCGACGACTTTGGTTCGGTCGAGCGATGCGTTGCGGTCCTGTTCGAGTTTCGCATTAGCCTCGGCTGTTGCAGTGACGAGAAGCTCGGCCTCTTCGGCACGCTCCAGAGCGGCATCTCGCTCGTGGGCAGCCGCCATTTCGGCACGCTTGGAATACTCCAGCGCCGCCATTCGCTCGTCCTCGGCTTGTCGTTTCGTTTCGCTGACTTTGTCGTTTTCAGCAACGAGTCGCTCCACTGCTTGTTCGGCACGCATGGCCCGCTCGAGAGCGGCCTCGCGTTCTTGTACGAGCTTGAGCACGGCCAGCTGCGTCTCGTGCGAAATGTGGGTCGCCAAAAGTGCGGGCGATGGGCGGTCTACCGGGATATCCGGGGTGGAAGTGGTCCTTGTGGCTGTTTCCACCGACTGGGAGGTGGGTGGAAAGTCGCATGACGCCGTAGGCGATGCAGCGCTTGTTGGTGCAGTGGAATTGGTCGATGTCGGCGAAAACGGGGACTTCGTTGTACTTGTCGGTGAAATGGGGGATGTGATGGTAGAGTTTGGTGATGCTACGGTCGATATGGCTGAAATGGGCGACTCTGTCGTAGACGGCGCGGTGGTGTCCGCGAACGTTGTCGATATGGTGAGCACCGGTCGGAGGGTCGACGACGAGGAGATGCGAGTCACGGCGCTAGTGTATATATCAGACAACCTACAAAAGAACGGGGCGGCAGAAGCCGAGTCTGAGGTGGACGACATTGTGGACGGGTGGGGGGGCTGGTGAGAGGATACAAGCAATGCAGGGTGTGTGGTACACAACTACGAAGGGAGGGGGGGATGCTGGGTGGGTGGCAAGCAGCTATGATGCGAAGGGGTCGCTGGGTGGGTGGCAAATGAAGATGAGAGAGGAGAAGGGGAAGAGGGTAGGAGGTTTAGACCGAGGGGGAGCCCCCTTCTATATCCTATTCTGGCGTTGGCCATGACCGACGCCAAGAGATTCTCGGCCTGTCTCTGCAGGGACTTAGTTGGACAGCACGGAACAGCGCCAATATCAAAGAAACCCAGGCGACGCGCCCCGTCGCGTCCAATGTTCGACTGCCAGTTCGGTCTTGTAACAACAGGTCCAGCTCGAACGGCGCGCCACTCCAAGGGTCCCGGTTAAACGGAGTCAAACTCTCGTTAACCTGCACCCAGAACTTGCCCGCGGGCCGCGGCTTGACCCTGCATGATACGCTTAATGCACGACAGAGGAAAGAGAACAGAGGAGGCGGCAGAGGTTTGGTTACATCATTCCCATGCCACTAGTCAGGTGATAAGGACGATAACGACATGATCGGTCCGTCCAGCCGACCGAAGCGACCCCAGGCACGAGATATCGTTTGTCCGACATGGAACATGGAACTCAAGAAGAGATGTAACTGGAGGAGTATCCGCTGGCGTCGTAAGGTATGACGCACGATGCGCGAATATTGGATGCAATAGGGGGCGTGCGCCTGGCATGGTCCTCTTCTGAGGGCTTGGAACGTCCCTCCGGCGTATGGAATAAAGTTAGGCAAGTGGCGCGGAGTGTGACTGTGTACCCGCTCACCGTCCAGAGTCACGCATGGGTCAGTGTCTGCACCGTTGCGGACCTTCAAGTCACAGGCTCGACTCGTTTTGCAGAACGCGTTTGAGGTTGTGAGAATGTTGCCGGCAGGGTGTTAGTACAAGAGGGCCGTTGACTCTCCGCAGCCATATCCAGCGTTTCTTCAACAGGTCCGATTACCCTATTCCCATGGCTGCTCTAGGCTTGAGCGACAGGAGGAAACGCAGACCTTGGGTCCGGAACGATTCGCCCACTGTTGCATAATCTACAGTTTATCGTTTAACCCTTTTCCTTCGACAGTCGTGTATGCACTCTCGCATCAACATATGCACTGATGCACCCACAAGCTACATGTCAGCACAGCAACTGTTGGCCGCTTTGCGGTTCCACGTGCAAAATACCCACAAGATCCCACCAAATATAAGCCCAAGGACCAAAGGGCCCTAGGAGTCAGAGACGTTCCCTGCACGGCGCACGGGACACTTACGAGTATCAATGCGGGGGGGCCATACACGAACGTTACGAGGAGAGCCACCGTCACCTTGAAATTATGCCTCGTTTCTTCAGCAGGCTCCATTGCCCACCCGCGATAGGGGACGATATTGCCGCCGGGAGTTGCGGTCGTAACCATAGTAACCGTGGCCACTGGTGGGACACCCGTGTACGTTGTCCAGATGGTCACCTCGGTCGCGTTGTCGGCGGTCTTCTTTATTACCCTGTTCTTCTCGCCTTCCGGTATTTCATCCGTCCTGGGTCCCCTGAGAGTGATGGTTGCAGGTATCTCGCGCCGGTATACAGCGTTGACAGCCGAGGCGAGTGTCACCGTGGAGGTGGGAACGGCTGCAAATCGCGCCACCGGGTGAGCTGTTGCCGTCGGAGCAGTTGACGTGGGCATGGTCGTCGTTTCATTTGAAGTGAGGCTGGACCCGGAGATGGGTAGCCCTGCCGCACGCGGGGCAAACCAAAGAGCAATGGCGGCAATGCCGCCCCGGAAACCACGCCGCGGCCTGTTCTGTAACCTGTCGACCGTGTGGTAGGACGGCAGGGTAGCGTTGGTCTCGATGGATGCGATACTCGCCGGCCGGTACGGGGGGAGGGTAGTGCTGCTCGACGCTGCCGACTTTGAGTGCCATATGCGCGACTTGGACTTTGAAGGGTCCGCGGACGACTCGGACTCGAGGAATGGGGTTGTGGACGGCTCGCCGTGCTTTGGAGACTCGTCGGGCTCCGCAGGCAAGGGCTTTGCAGGCTCGTCGAACTGGATTCGGGGCTGCAGTTCGTGGGTCTCAGCAGGAGGAGCATCGCCCGCTGCCGAGGGGGCTGCGATTGGGGCTTCCTGGCGCACGTTGGCCAAGACCCGTTCCCGGTGCACTTGGACTTTGAGCCGGCGCCGGACTCTCTCCCTCTCCGCGAGGACCTTTTTGCACTCTTCTCGCAATTCTTTCAACATGTACCACTGACACCAGTCAGCCAATGTATTAACCTTCACGATGGGAGACACAATTTCCCACACTCGAGACTCACATACGCCCAATATGCGGCCACTGCCGCGGGGATGCCCAGCCAGAGAAAGAAGTAGAGCCACATCGTTGTGCTCATGTCTTCGTACATTTGCTTGGTTGCGGCGACGTGTTCCTCGGGCCAGACGGCTCGAATGACGGTGAACGTCCACGGCTCATCCTCGGCGAGGACCGCGACGGCCGGCAGAGTGGGCGTGGGTGTTGGTGCGATGACGATGTCGGACGCGGTAGGGTAGGAAGAGGTTGGCAGCGGTGAAGCATAGGCAAGAGCCGCGCAGGCTGCTACTGCCAGGGCGGTTGTCGTACCAAGCAACCTCATTAGTGTGCTGGAATAAAGGGATGCTGAGTAACAGGGAATATATGTATATATGGGTGGCGAGAGAAGAAGGGTGGCGGGATGCGAGTCGCGAGTGGGTGGACCGGTGGCGAGGGCTCAAAGTTTATATGCTGTGCGTCCCGACACCAGCTCCCCTCCACTAACTCATCCACGGTACACTCGAGCCCTTGGGTTGCCCCAGCTCGGTTAATAAACGCTCGGATCGTCGACGTCGGGGGGAGGCGGTGTTTTCTTGCAGTGCGGGCAGTGTGGGTGCTCGACAATGCAGTGCAAGACAAAGGTGACTCTCTCATCAGCAGCAGTCAGCAGTCTGTTTGCCATTGGGTAAACCCCCAAGTCGACTAGCACAGCCGCGACAGCCACCTCCTCTGTAAGCTGCTAGTTGCTCTTGGCACTGTCAATGCACACAAGAAGCCACCCACAGCCTGCCATGACTTTCACCAAACCAGTCCTGCGGGCTGTGCGGCGCTCTGCCTTGAAACCTCCCAACCACTCAACCCGCAGGACAAGCAGTGCAGGTCCGTGTACGAGTGGCCCTTACTGCATGGATGTCGGATCGGGCCAGCTTTCACAGCCCTAGCACAGCCGTCACTTCAAGTCTGCCGATATCAGTAGATAAGTAGCTGACGGACCACTATCACTATTGGTCGCCTCGCGTCGTCTTGCCGACGCAGCCGAAGCGAGATGAGCCGACAACACCGGGCAGAAGCTGGTCAGTACGTAGCACGTCGGGGACAAAGTAGACCCAGAGGTGTGAGCATGCCTGCGGCATTGTGAATGCATCGAGTCTACCTCAAGGCGATGAACGCTAGTGGCTAAGTGGCTGTGGTTCATGACACCCCAACCAACGCACGGGGATATGTAGTGGCGTAGAGGAGTGAGACGGTCGGCACTGCTGTGCTACTCTGCACAGGTTTCAACACTTACCATGCACAGACGCCACCATGTCTTCCATCAGGCAGCTTGGTGCTTGCAGAGCAGTGGAACCACACTATCGTGCAGCATGCGAGTTGACCATGTCGACCGAGTAGGTACATCCGAGTATCCCCAGACTACAAGCTACGGTGGGGACCCCACTGCTGGGCACGTGTGGAGATGACCGGCTAAACTACGGGTAATAATTCAAGACTCGCCCATCTCGCTATTCTCGGCAAACTCCACCCCGTCGGCCATCAATCTACGCGCCTGCGCGGTTAGCAATAAATGTCGAGCTCGTCGCAACCCACACTGCTACTTTGAACTGTTACAGCGCGTCACAGCCCCTCGACAGATCGACAGTGCGCTTCATTCTCGCCCCGACCCACACACGCGACATTTGACCCAGGCGCCCCACCCAACCCGACCTTCAACGCCCCTACCCCCCCACGATGACCCAAGACCCCGCCCCTGTGCGCGTGTACCGCGCAACCCGCGCGGACGAGGCCAAGGCGCGCGCGATCGTCGACGCGTACTGCGAGGAGATCAACGTGGTGATGCGCGACACGCCCGAGCAGTTTGCAAAGTACTTTGACGAGGGGTCTGGTATCTGGCTCGCAGAGCGCACCACCCCGAGCACTGTCAACGGGGACGCGAACGGGGACGCTCGATCTGCGGACGTCGATGCCGAGGGAGGAGACACCGCGTCGGTGGTCGGCTGCATCATCCTACGCCCGCTGCCCATGCCCGGCGCGGCAGAGGTCAAGCGCCTGTACGTCACGCCCTCCCACCGTGGACCCCAGGGCGGACGCCTCGCGGACCGCCTCCTCGCCGAGCTCCACGTGTTTGCCGCAGAGCTAGGCTATGAGTACACGTACCTCGACACAAAGGACGATCTTCTTGCCGCGATCAAGTTCTACAGGCGGCAGGGTTACGAGGAGTGTCCCCGGTACAATGAGAATCCGCAGGCGACCATGTTTATGAGGAGAAGGGTGGAGTGAGGTGTGAAGAGTGGGGGGACGCTTGGGGTGGGATGGGGTTGGTTGGGAGGGCGGAGTCGGGGAGGAAGGGACGAGGGGTGAAGCGGGGAAGAGGGATCCGGGTCCAGCGTGCGAACGACATACGCTCTGCTTGGCGTTTCTCGATGGCCTCAGTTTCGGCCTCGTCGTCGTCCCAACCCAAAGGGAAGACGACTGGATCGACCACACGACGACATGGCGTCGACCAGTCTCCGCTTCGCACGGTTCGACTTGTAGTACGAGTTGTATGCGACAATATCTTGCACGTTCAGCCGCATTCCACGTAGGGCATACCGGGTACCAACGAAGACGTCATGGACGAAACGCGACACATGTTTAGATGTTTAGGAGGGTCAGGACCAAACTTGGGCGACGGCCCTTGTGCTCCTGCAGTGCTCTTGTCTCCAGCCACTTGGCAGATGATCCGCTGTATCTACACAAGAGCACTGAAGCACAGCACGTCATGGCCTCTTGTCAATCTGCCAGTAGTCTCTCACTCCTGCGCCTAGTCTGTCTCTCTGCTGGGATGTGATATCTCTACCGAACGAGCTCACAAATAACACGACTACACAATGCTACGTTCTGCTTAGCATTTCCAAACTGCCAAACTTCACGTCCCTAGTGGTGCATAACTCTGACCTCCTGGTGCACTTTACTCAACTCCAACTAACTACTTTGCGACAAGGTGGTCAAAGATCCCACGCAGCATGAGCGCCGACTTTTTCGGGTACCGCGTGAACTCTGGCGACGACCGATCGACCGCTGTGATGCCGAAGCGGGGACCGTACCCAAACGTCCACTCGAGATTGCTGCGTGTCAGCTTGCCAATGCCCGGTTCCCTTTCTTTCCGTTGCGTCCCCTGCCCACATTCCCCATTCTCGGCGTCTCCCCGCGTGTACCACTTACTCAAGCAACGACCACGCCATGTACCCGCCCACATCGATCCCCTCCTTAACCGCCAGCGCGAGTTCGCGGATATACCCGGCAAAATACGCCTGGCGCTGGGTATCCTCACACGCCTGTTCGATACTCATCGCGCTCTCGCCCTCGACTGCAAACCCGCTTTCCGTAATGTAGATTGTCTGCCCCGCGGGGCCCGTATAGTGCTTGTGGATGTACTGCAGCAGCTTGTGGAAGCCCCAGGGCACGTCGTGCGGGTGCCCATTCTCGCCGCGGTTGCCGATCAGCTGCCCGTCCTTCTCGAACACGCGTTCGTGTAGTCCAAAGGCGAGGGCTTTGGCGTCGGCCGTGGTCGTGTCGAGGGGACGGCCGGTGGCGTACGATGTGCCGTAGTGGTTTAGGCCGAAGCTGGGGTTGGTTAGGAGAGAGAGGATGGGTAAAGGAGAGGAGCGGGGGTGGGACCTTGGGGTTGTCCTCATTGACTGTTTCCTCGCAGAAAGAATGGACAGGGAGGGGAACAAGCGCGGTCCTCATGTGGACTCTTTATCAGAGAGATGATGGAAGGAGAGGGGAGGCGGCCATCTGTCAGTGTGCTACTCATATCCCATGTGGACTCTAGTATGCGCACATCTGAGGCCGCGGGTGACAGTCCTTCTCCCCATCAAGCATTCTGTCCCCAGAACCGTAGGACAGTCCTCAGGTGCGTCATCTCGCCCTTGCTTGGCCCGCCGTCTCCAAAGACAAGTCTTCCAGACAGCACACTCACAATTCATTCGAACCCCGAACAACCTCCCACTCCTCAGGCGAGAAACTCAGCGCCTCCTCGCCAAAACGCTCAAGGCACGTCTTGGGAAACCGTCCCAGGTCTGCAATCAGCTCCCAACCTGCTCTAGTACCCACAAATAGGATCGGCATACTGTCATGTCAGCGTGCAACGGCGGTGGGGACATACCATGCCGAGGAGATAGTCGATGCTGGCCTGCGCCGCTGCCTTGGCCTCGGGCGACTCGTCGATGGGCTCGACCCAGTCGACGTTCTGTTGTCAGCTACATAATCATTAAGGGATTGGGGCATACCAGTGTAATTCCAATCTCACCCTTCTGGGCGGGCTGGAAGTCGCGGCGGTACAGGTCGACGGTGTATGCGTGGCAGAGGAGGAGCGTGCGTGTGTACCTGTTGTCAGCCACTGTGTGTATTGTTCGTGCACATGGCCATCCCCAAGGCCACTTTCCACGGCGGGGTAGCGCATCAGGCCGAAAGCAGATGGCCACAGAAGCCACTTGGTATAGTGTGGATATGCAGGACACTCACTTTGCCCACTTGGCATCACTCCACCCGTGCTTTTTCATCGCGATCGAGCTGAGCATCGAGTAGATGAACGGCTGCGTGTCAGCTTGCCCGCCAACACGATTCCCCCCGCCGTCCCAGCTGGACATGACGTACCTCATTAATAGTGATCCAGTTCTTGACGCGGTCACCCAGGCGCTCAAACAAGAGCTGTGCGTACGCGACAAAGTCGGCCACGATGCGGTCATCTTCGAACCCCCCGTACGCCTCGTCGAGCGCCAGCGGGAGGTCCCAGTGGAAGATGGTGACGAACGGCGTGATGCCCTCCGCGAGCAGGGCGTCTACCTGGGGCCGTTAGAGAGCGTATTGTGGCGGGGTTCATCGGTTACGTACGAGGTTGGAGTAGTATTCGATGCCCTTTTCGTTGACGGGGTCGTTGGCGGCGCCTAATGTGAGCGCAGCACGACAGGAATCGAAGTGAGGTGGGGCGAGAAAGCCAGACGAGGGTGGAGAGACGAATCCAAGCCAGCATAAGGCGAGCCGAGCCGAATGCAGTGAAGTCTAGAACTCTGCTACACTCGACCTTCACCCCATGCCGCCCAGGCAGCAGTCCCTGTTCAGCAGAAAGAGCTGAACTGTCTCGGACTACAGCCTGCACCCCCAGCTCTTCAACACAACGACAAACCACATCCAGAGCCCTACCGGCCCCAACCACACAAACCAGCACCCGTACCCCCACATTGCCTCTACCCCCATCGTGCACTCACCACGGGGCCGTACCCGCGGCCACGAAACCGAAAACCGATACGTATCCACCCCATACCGCTTGAGCAACGCCAGATCCTCCCGCCACAGGTCATACGACCGCGTCGCGTCGTTCCCATTCTCGCTGTTGGCCAGGTACGCGTCCCAGATACTCGGGCCTTTGCCGTCGCGGTCGTGCGCGCCCTCGATCTGGTACGCGGCCGTGGCCGCGCCGAAGCGGAACGTCGCCGGGAGGGCGTGGCGGAGAGAGGCGTCAGTGGTGATGAGTTCGGACATGGGGGATGGGGATGTGGGCGGTGTTGGGCTGGGGGGCAGGTCATCTTGAGTTCTGGTACTACTATGTATGGTTGGTGGGTTTGAGGACATCATGTGCTTGACGCACGGGATGAAAGATGAGCCGCGGGGTCCGCCGGTATCGGCAAATTGTCGGACAAATCTCGCCTCAACTTTGCGGGATGCAGGATGAGCCGGGTGAGGATGAGCCGCGACGGACCCGTCCGTTCTCAGTCGGTGGACGGCTGGGATGCACCCGTGGCTGAGTCAACATTCTGTGGATCCCCATCGTCTCGTTCTACAGTTATCCCGGTGTTGCGCCGTAGTGTGAGCCTGGGTGTGAGCCTGGACCGACTCCCGCGGCGTCCACAGTGTGGACGTGGGCCTTGAATTGTGGACGGTGAATGTGGGGACGCGTGGACGGATGGGCGCGGCACGGACGGGTTCCAACACGTGCCGAGGTGAAGCGAACAAAGCTCCGTTCTAGAATGCGATCGCTGGGCGGCCTTGGGAAGTGTATGACAATCGGTTACTAATGTCTAACAAGTGCCTGGAGCTGGTCTCCAGGTCTGATGAATCAACTCGGCCTCGTGCCCTAGGCGTTTGCACGCCGAAAAGATGGTGAGCCAAAGGAGCAATAGGAGGGGAACGAAGAGGACGAATCGCCGCAGAGGTCTACAACCACCGCAGACGCTGGCCTCGCGCAACGGGAAGAGAGTGAGCGAAGGCAAAAATAACAAAACCCCAATCAACAAAACAGCGCGGCACAGGTTCGAACCCGTACCGAATCAAGGAGTTGTTTCTGAAGAGAACATCTTATGAGTTTGCTACGCTGCCTTGAAAATGTTGGAAGAAAGGGCCTTAAGAGGGCAGATCGACAGCTCGAACTGGACCGCATAGCAGCTGCATGCGATGCAGCGTGCAGCCCGAAGCTACTGAACTCCAGACTCAGTCACAAGCTAAGGCAGTACCGAACTGAAGGAACAACAGCATATGCATTAACAAGCACGGCCTGCACTTGGCGTCTGACTGTTGAAACGCAACCTGGTGGAACTGATTCCACAGGACTCGACGCCACTGACGAGCAGTTGTCTGGCCTCCGCACGTTTCCGAGACACATCTCTGGTTCCCTGTGCCGCCACTCCTATCCTCTTGCTTGGCTATCAGCAAGGCTTCTTGAGTGCAGCCTTCTCATTCCTGTCACTGACGCTTCCTACAGCCACACGTCGTGCTGGGGAATGGGTTTGGGACACTGCTTCATTTACTCTACGAATACAACCCTTCTTCTACTTGCGGCCGCAGACGGGTACATGTCCGCGGCTGCATCTTCCAACAGACCCCGAGGGGGGGGGTCATCTAGTGGGATCTAGTGGGCGGTGGTACCGGCGTTACCCGTGGGCTTGAGACGGAGCTGCATGTCAGTGGCTGATTTTGGCGGTGGTGGTGTCCATGGGAAGACTCACGCTCTTGTCGGTGATGAGGTGGTAGCCGCACACTGGTGGTCAGCGGTGGCCTATAGAGGTGTGGGGGCATGTAGAGGTGCTCACTGAAGACACTGCCGACGACGGCTGCGCTGACACAGAACGCCAGAGGGTAGACGTCAACAGGCATGTCTGGGAGTCAGTGCGGGTCCTTTGGAGCTCGTCACCGGCGGCGGCTCACCCTTGACGGCCTGGATCAACTGGTCTTGTCAGCGCTGTTCTCGCTGTTGCGGCACCGAGGCCTCAACTTACTGGGTTGCTCTTGGCGGGGGTGGCAGCGGTCGAGGCGGCCCTGCGGCCGAGCACTGGGGCGACGGCGGGGCGGACAAAGGTGCGGGCGGCGGCGCGGGCGAACATTGTGAAGGAGAGGAAGTGTGGGGGGAGTGGGTTGGGTATGAAAGAGGTGGTAGAGTGCGGAGAGAGGCAGTGGTTGATGTGTTGTTGTGTTGGGATGGGGAGTAGCACAAGGCACCCTGCTGCTTAAGTACTGGGAAGCATGATCTTGACAGCTGACTTGGGACGAGGCAGACCGCGGCCGCACGGAGGTTGGACGAGACGCGACCAAGCCGCGAGGCAAGGCTCGACAAGGCTCGAAGCGGTCGCGGACGGGCCCGGTGGGTTCGGATGACAGCGCGTTACACAATGCCACACCCCAGTCCCACGCGAGAAGCAAGCCTCCGTGTGTTGCCACGGTGCAATCGCGCGGGGGGCATTACGCGCGCCTCCATACCGCACCTCCTTGCTTCATCCCTCGATGTAGTGCCTCTGGTGATGCCGAGTGGCACAGAGGCGTCGTCAGACAGTGATCCGTGCGGACAATCTCGCGCAGGGTTCACAAGTAATGTGCCGGCCCAACACCGAGGCCAGCCAGTAGGACAAAGCCCGCAGGTGCACACGCCACGATCCAAGCCTCGTCCACACGTCCACAATAGCCCAAGCCACCGAAGCACCACCCGCATTGATCCGTGTCCTCGAGGGCCCCGCCTTTAGGCCGCCGGGATCACGCCGGGCGCTGAGAGAGGGCTCGTGTCTGACTGGCTCCTGCAAGCCAGGCTTCGTTATCCGGCGAACACAGGAACCAGGGGGCGGCCCGGGGGTGGAACGGCTCGCGAACAAGAGGGACGTGAGCGACGGCGGGGCCATCCGAACGATGCGCCTTGTCTCAATGCAGTCGACATGTCAACAATTGACCGCACTACGGGGTTGTGATTCCGTACCCTGCCGAGTCCGATGTCCATCAATGACGACGACGGCATCGTCGTGCCTGAGGATCGGGATCGGCCGGAAGTGTGTTCCGCATTACTAAAGTGCCACGTGCGTACTTCCGGTTCCTTCCACCATGCATTAGTAACCTCGGCTAGGTGGTTAGCGGAAGCAAACTACCATTAAGAACCCGTCTCTGGACCTTGCCGATGACGAGCTGCCCGCATGGTCATCCTGTGTCCTTCGTCCATCGCATCGCCTTCTGTTGCACTGTTGACTGCTCTCCATCAATGGCGTCTGAAGGTGTCTGCAGGTCGCCAGTACCCGTCAAATGACGCCGGGTTCAACTACAGAGTGCCGAGGCGAACCGCTTTCCTGGATAACAGAACGCGACTTTGTCCAATGCCTCCCCGGACGTTATTGAAGCAATGTAACCTCTCCTACTCCCAACCGAGGCCATCTAACTTGGACATGTGTCGACCTACTGTAACCACGTCAGCGTGGGATTAACAACGTTGCGTTGTGCCAGTGTCGCTCGCCAACAAATACCCGACTGCAATGCTCCGCCCAGCAAGGTGAGTCGATTAGCACACTTATCATCTTGATCCTTGCTGTTTGAGTCTACGCTTGCAGCATACCAAAATGACTGTCCAAAGCATACCTTGCACCGGAACTACTCCTGGCACGAGACATGACGATGAATGGCGAAGCCTCGTCTAGCCTCGCGCGAACATGGTACCTTGGAAATGCACTAACTCGTGCGCCAATGAATTGTCCAGGCTCAGATAGCAGATGTTCCGGCCGCGACGGTAACCACGCGGTAATCTCATCACGCCATTGTCCCTGCGCGTGTCGTTTCGCCAGCCTTCATGCCATTCCTTTCGCGGGTTGGTGTCGGTTTAACTTTTGGAAACCTGGTGCCGCCGGCACACGTGTCCAGCGTTGCATGGGATGTATGCTTACTTGCCTGACATGCACAGACAAGTCCTCGACCTCAACAAGTCGCGAAAACGGCGTTGTTAGCGAGCGGAGTGGTGCTATGGGAGCGCGTGGTGCAGCAGTGGCCCCGCAGCATGTCGCCATCAATGGTATTTAGCTAGGTTATTATCACGCCAGCACCATTGGCACTGGCGACGCGCCGCCTTTTGTCCTTGGGCCAGTTCCCAGAATGTCCATATCGGTGAGGAGGTACATAACGGGCTAGAGTTGGAAGACAACCGCTACCAAAACCTGGGTGCCTGCAAGTTATCCGCAAAGATGTCGCTACAACGCACGACCTCACACGACCGTCATTTCGACGCCTCATCGTCAGGAGCAACCAGCAACTCGGACGGCCATCTTGCAGAGGACCCCTGTTTAGAGAAGAAGGGCTCCTTACCCGACGTCGAGGTTTCACTCCCTGTGGGCTACGACACAGACAATGAGGACCACATTATCGTAACGGGCGCCGATGCTGCCAACCACCTGCTGTCGATCCGTGATGATGGCGATCCGGCACTCACCGTCCGGAGTATGGTGCTCGGTACGGCTGTGGCGTGCTTCCAAGCCACGATGAATCAGATCTACAATGTGAGTTGGGGTTATACTTGCACGCGGCAATCACTCGGCGGCTTGGTCCGGAAAAGCGGCAGCAGACGAGGGAAGGGCCACACCTCTGAACATGGCAGGGTTGGTCGAGGTATGAGCCACAATAACGAGATGCTAACAACCTGCAGTTCAAACCAACGGCGGTGTCCATCAGCGGCTCATTCATCGTTCTTATTCTCTGGTTCCTCGGCCGGGCATGGGCGGCGTTCCTGCCTCGCGGCGACGTACTTGAGAAACGTTGGCTGGCGAGGGGCGGGCAAGGCAAGCGTCCCCTGTGGCTAACCCTGGCCGTCCTCGTCAACCCCGGCCCGTTTGGACTCAAGGAGCACGCCGTTGCGGCCATCACGGCCTCGTCGGCGTCAAACGGCACTGCAAGCATCAGTGTCTTCACAGTGCAGACGCTCTTTTACACATTCAAGCTCACGGCCACGACAGTCATTCTCAGCACCCTTTCGATCGGCCTGTTCGGGTACGGCCTCACCGGCCTCCTGCGCCCGATTACGGTGTGGGCCGTCGAGGCGGTGTACTGGACGAACATTCCGCTCGTCAAGATTCTCCAAGCGCTGCACTGGGAGGAAATTCGCGACTCAAAGCCCCTACGTGTCTTTTGGTACTGCTTTGGCGGCATGTTTGCGTACGAGTGGTTCCCAGCGTACATTTTCCCGTGGCTCAACTCGGTCTCCATCCCGTGCCTCGCGTCCATGCACGCCAAGGGCTCCAAGGCGGCAGTCCTCACCAACCTCTTTGGCGGGTCGCTCAGTAATGAGGGTCTGGGCATTCTCAACTTTAGCTTTGACTGGCAGTACATTACGTCGTCATCGACGTCGATGCCCCTCAAGCTGCAGGCAAACTTTGCCGGCGGCCTCGTCATTTGCTGGGTCGCCTTCATTGCCGTCTACTACGGGAACGCGTGGGAGGCGAAATCCCAGCCGTTCCTGTCAACGAGCCTCCGTACCGCAGCTGGCGGCAGGTACGACGCCACCAAGGTCTTCATCGACGGCGTGCTCGATACCGACGCGCTCGACGATTACGGCCTGCCCCACCTCAGTGGCACGTACACTTGGGCCATGTTGGTCGGGAACGCTGCGGTGAGTACACGGACACCAACTGTGGACGAGAAGCATTACTCATTCCAGATCGGCGCACTTATCGCCCACTGCATCTTCTTCTGGGGTAAGGACATTGTCAAGTCGATTAAGGGACTCCGTTCGGGCCAGTCGGACGACCGTCATCACGAGGCAATGAAACGGTACAAAGAGGTCAGCTGGCTGTGGTACCTGGGCATCCTCGTCTTTGCCTTTGTACTGGGCATTATCGTCGTCGTCAAGGAGCACCTCACCCTTCCGGTATGGGCGTACATTGTTGCGTTGGTCCTGGGCAGTGTCATTGCACCGTTTGTGAGTCCTTCAACTTCTGCTCCTGTTGCCTCATTTTCCTCTCCGCCGCTTTCCATCAGAGCAGCGCACGACTTCTCACCTTTTTTGCGTCCTAGACTTTCTAACACTGCAGAGCACCCTTCTTTTCTCTCGTTTCGGAAACGGCATCGCGACTAACTCACTCATGAAAATGGTCGCTGGTGTGGTCATCCCCGGCCGCCCCGTCGGCAACCTGTACTTTAGCGCGTGGTCGCACAGTGTCATTGCCCAGAGTCTCAACCTTGCCAGTGACCTAAAGATGGGCGAATACCGTGAGCCCCAGCTAACCAGGCACTGCACATTTGCTGACTATTAGTCAAAATTCCTCCGCGCATAATGTTCATCACGCAAATCTGGGGCACTGTTCTCGGTGCATTCATCAACTATGTCGTCATGATATCCGTCGTCAACTCGCACCGCGACCTGCTGGTCAACACAAACGGCAATGCGGCATGGAGTGGCCAGGCATTCCAGTCCCTCAACACGCAGGCGTGCGCGTGGGCACTTGCAAAGTATCTGTACAGCCGCACCGGGCAGTATTATCTTGTCCCCATCGGCCTGGCAATTGGCTTTGGCCTCGTCGTCCTGCACCGCCTCGTCGCCACAGTGAGTCGGGCACAGGCACCTCTCCCGCGTAGCTAACATCAAAGGTACTCCCGCGTATTGGCAGACTCGACCTCGCCGACCTCAACATCCCCACACTGCTCATGTACTCGGGTTGGCTTGGGTACAACCAGACCCAGTCGTGTGTCGTCCTCAGTGGCCTCCTCGCCGGATTCTACGTCCAGTATTACCTGCGCAACTACAAGCCACGCATCTTCAAAAACTATTCGTACCTCATCACGGCGGCGTTTGATGGTGCGAGCTTGTTCGTCCTCTTCATCCTCTCTTTTGCGGTCTTGGGTGCCGGTGGACCGAGTATTCCTTTCCCGACGTGGTGGGGTAATCCCGAGGGCTACGTCGACCATTGTCCCGCAAGTGAATAATATTAGATCAGGATAGTCGCAATGCATCTAGCATTGTACAGCTGGTAAGTGTGCCATGTTCAAGGACGGTCAGTATTGTCCCAATGGACAGCTTGTGACACCATTAGGCTACTGGTCAATAGCCAAATGCAGGGGAGACTGAAGCCATACAACTCTTGCAACCCGCCTCAACCCTAGAGCCCATCGTTCTCCATAATCTTGAGGGTGCCGTCCGTGAGCATAAACATGACCTGTGCGCCCTCGCACGTCGTGCTCGTCGACCTGTGCTCGGTGCCGGGGGTACGACGAACATGTCTCCCTTGGCCAAGTGGACCATGCGCTGCGACGGCCTGTCGTCCTCGGCAATGGTGGCGGGGGAAGCGGGGGCCGAAGCGTCGTCTGTGGGATGGGGCTCGGAGAGCTCGACGTCAATCTCGCCGTCGATAAAGTAGAACAGGTCGTCGCTTTCCGGATGCACGTGCCAGTAGTACTGCCCGTCGACGCGTAGGACGGTCACCTCTTGGGTGTTGTGGCGGGCGACTGTGCCCGGTTTGGATGCGTTGGCCAGCGTGCCTTCGTGGGCGAGGTTGACGGGATCGCCGCCAAGAGGTGAGGGGTGGTGGTGCATTGCGGTCATGGCTCGGGAGCCGGGGTGGGACACGACTTGGTAATAGGACAACTGCAGCATTGGATCCGGGGAGTATTTAGGAGAAGTCGGCCGGGATCTGTCGGTCGACTCCAATGTAAACGGACCCTCATTTCGCTATTACCCCCACTTATTGCGAGACGGGCACCGCAATGCTGTCAAGAGCCACGAAGTCTCCGATGCACATCAACCTTCACCCCCAGGGGTTACAAATATGGCAGGAGACGAGACAGATTACGTGTCAGCGGTGCCGCCGCTGGGCGCTGGCGGGCAGTTGGCTGGCAGCTGGCTAACACTGTGAGAAAACAACGCCCACAGGTCTGCAGAGAACACGTGAAAGGGGTATCTGCTGAACAGCGGACGGCAGCTGAGTAAGTTGTTGTCGATGCGTAGAATCTTCCCACCATGGTTTCATGCAGGCAAGGAGCATATGATTACCATCTGCCTAAACAGCTTCCTCACCGCCAGCCCCAACAGTATCCCTTCAACCATGGTTTAGCGTGCACCGCCATCGCAGCTGGCTTCGGGTGTCTTAATGTCGATGCCGCTCGAGAGCCACAACCGGGCCAAGCTGCTGCGTCAGAACCTGCACGCACCACCACGGAACCGAGGCACTGCACTCACCTCGAGTCATCATCCGCACCCCACCCGTTCGCGCGCCCGAGGACAAACTGCTGCTGTACGAGCGCGAGGAGGGGAAGGCTGACACCCTTATTCCTAGCTTCGAGTATGACGATACGGAGGTCCTTGTTGAGGATATCGATCATGGCGGAGGGGGGCTGGAGGAGGCCGTCGAGCATATTCTTGCCGCGGTGCCACATCATCCACGTCTGCGCGGGACCCTCGAGGAGGAGTTTCCGGACGGTGCGGAGGGGGAGGTGCGCGCGTTGCGCCTGGGCCAGCGCCTCGGCCGAGGTCATGAGGAACGCCGCGCCTTGGTGCTGGTTGAGCATCTTGACCGACATGCCCGCGCCGACGCCACCGGGGATGACGATCAGGTTGTCCGTACGCCCCTGGGTCCCGCTCAGGATGCGCAGGACGTACAGCGCATGCGCAGCTGCGAGCTCGCCGCATGATTCAAGCCCGCCCGCAAGGATCGTCAGGTCCCCAGCCTCGGCGCGCGGCTTGCTCCCCGATACAGGCGCGTCGATGAGGCGGACATCGGGTCGTACCGACGCCAGTTCTTGTGATAGTGCGATGGCGTCGGAGGGTGCCGATGTGATCATCAAGAGGACGACGGCGTCAGGTGCCAGCGCTGGGGGTGTTAGCAAGGGAACACGGCAAAAACAAGTCAGGCTGTACCTACCCTTTGCAGCACCCTGTTCAAACAACACCTCGCGCGCCTGGGCCGCGCTCACAACCATGAACACGAGCACCGTGGCCGCATCCGCACACTCGGCAGGACTCGCCGCCGCATGCCCACCGCCGGCAGTGAAGCGCTCCACAGTCGGAGCGTATGCGTCGTAGCCGCGGACATCGAGGCCCGAGTTCTGAAGCACTGCAAGACGTAAGCAACAGTCCCGAGGGTAACTACGCACCATTCGCCATTCCGAAACCCATAGCACCCAGGCCAATCACTCCAACACGCCGTGGCTTCATGGGCTGTACGCTTGGCAATGGAGCAGCTCCCTTGTGGCTGGTGGCGCCGTCAAGACCCCAGAGAACAGACACCTGTGCGCTCGAGCCACTGGTGTCGGCCTTGGAGGCAGCCAGCGCA
Organism: Pascua sp. PH4015B; assembly: GCA_025502685.1. NCBI lineage: Eukaryota > Fungi > Basidiomycota > Tremellomycetes > Trichosporonales > Trichosporonaceae > Pascua > Pascua sp. PH4015B. The sequence continues at coordinate 108,753 of JAMFRD010000040.1, forward strand.
AACATCTGAGCAGCAATGGCAGTGAGGGGCGAGTAGACCTCATCCTTGAACGACAGGTCGATTGATGCCGCCTGTAAATGTCAGTTTGGACAGGCGACATGCTCATAACTGCGCACTAATGCTTTCTGTGCCTCGTCAAATGTCTGACCCAGCATGGGCTCCGAAGTGAGCCCAAGCATTCTGGGTACAAGGTTGCGCAGCACCCTGGACCGTTAGCAGCGTGTCCATTCGCGGCCCTGAAGAGCCAGCTCGCTGTGACGGAACAAAGAGAAATCTCTTTGCACGATGTCATAACGCACCAAGAAGCGCCGGCCGCGGTCCCAATGGCGCGGCAGAACAGCTCGCCATCGACGCCGAGCCCGTTGCATAATGCCGCCGCTTCGCTGAAATATTAGCGGCCATACGATGATGCTTTCGAACACTTACGCGCCGAGCACGGTCTGGGTAGCACACAGCCCCTCCTCAATCACGCGAAACTTAGCCGCCCCCAGAACCTCTTCGCCGAGGTACGCCACGCCGAGCTCCGCGATGGCTGACCGCGCCTCGGGTGCGAGGTGGCCAGAGCATGCCGCGCGCGCCTGGCCGTCGGCGACGAGAGACGGGTCCGGGAGGGGGTTGGGCGTGTCGGTCGTTCCGTCACCGGGGGAGAGCTCGGTGACGAGGAGGATCGAAGCTGCCGACCGGGAAAGGGACGACAGGGCCTGCTCGACATCTGCGTACGGCACACCGTTTGGAACAAACACGAGCAGCGGACGAGTCGCGGATACCGTCTCGGCGGAGAGTTGCTTCGCCTATCGTCAGTGCGGGAGGGATGGGGTTGACGTACCTGGGTCACGTTTACCACATCGTACACGCCTGAAAGAGCGCTGACGAGTTCCATTGTTGTTATCAAAGGTACAATCGATGATGCAGTAGTGTCGTCAATCTTCGTGTTAAGCAGCTGAGAGTGGTGGTGGGAGAGTGGAACTGTTATGTCACTCGCCCGCTAAACTGATCCGCTAGTCATGCCCGCCACCTGCCGGAAATTGCCGACTTTGAGACTCGGATACTCGGATCGCGGCTGCCATGCAATCGTGATGCCCATTCGAGGACGCCTCCAAGCCATCTACCCACTCGAAAGTCGACCGGCAATGATGAGCATGGTCCGATGAGTGACTACCCATGCATGGCCGAGGCATGGCCAGACACAATGGCCAGACACCATGGCTGCCAGCATGAACATGCCTGGTCATTGGAGCCAGCAGTGCAGGAGCCGCCTCGTATCGACTGGTCGTCTATCTGGGCGGCTAGCACAAAACTCACCACCGACATTTATGGAGACCGATCTCATGCTTCCCCCATCGCTCACTCCACCATGCCCGACATTGTGATTATCGGCGGCGGCATCATCGGCCTGTGCACGGCCTACTACCTGCTCGAGTCGCGCGACCTGCCGCACAGGGCACGCGTGACGCTCATCGAGAACACGGCGATTGCCTGTGCCTCGTCGTCCAAGGCGGCGGGCTTTGTGGGCGGCGGCAAGGCATGGCACGCGCCGGGCAACCAGGACCTGGCGCGGCTGTCGTTTGAGGCGTTTACAGCACTCGCGGAGCGGTTTGACGGCGCCAACGCGTACGGGTGGCGCGCGACGCGTGTCACGGGCGTGCGTGTCGGGGCGGCGGGCAAGATGAGCGCGTATCGCCAGCTCCCGCAGGGCAAGCCCGCCGCTACCGCCCCCGGGACGCGCGCGCCGTGGGCCAACGGCGAGCACGTCGAGTTTGAAAGCGATGGCAAGACTGCACAGCTGTGAGTAGTTGCATCATGGGTATACTCGTGTTGACGCGCCAGGATGCCCGGCGACTTTTGCGCCGTGATCCACAAGCACTGCACGGACAGGGGACTGCGGACGATCTTTGCAAACCCGACTGGGCGAACGGGACACACTGTCCACACGTCCGCGGGTGACGTCCACTATGACAAGCTTGTGATCGCCGCTGGTCCATGGGCGGCGGATCTGTGCACGACGCTCGGCCTGCCCCGCGTGCCTGTCGGCAGTCTTCCAGGCCACTCGATCCAAATCCGCCCCGGCCCCCTGCCAGAGGGATACGACAGCGTGCCCGCCCAGAGTCTGTTCTGCGGCGTGGGCGTGGCCGAGGCCGAAGGGAGCGGCGGTGCTGAAGACATGGTCGCGGACAGCGCTATGGAAGAGCTCGACGAGTGGGAGAAGAAAGAGGGCTGGACACGCACCATCGAGCTCTTCCCGTGAGTTCCCGAACTGCTATTCAGGGGGGTGTAGGCTGACACTGGCAAGGCGCACGGACGGACTTGTGTATGGTGCGGGCGAGAACCATGTGCCAGCAAGTATTGGCGACGCCGTCATTGACGCTCGCGAGAACCGCCTTCCGCCCACTGCCGCCAGCGTTCCAGCACTCGTTGATGAGGTCCTGGTTGCACGCATGCTGCGCGGATCCAAGGCCGTCAGCTCCATCCTCGATGTGGACCGTGGAGCCCAACTTGTCAAGGCTGATGTGAGTCGCCAAAAAAAAACAGCCCCGCGTGTACTGACTCCTCCAGTTGTGCTACCGCCCCGTCACAGCCGATAAGATGCCAATTCTCGGCAAGTGGCACAACAGCATCTTTGTTGCGAGCGGACATGGGCCGTGGGGGATAACACTTGCCCCAGGCTCGGGTGTTGTTGTCGCAGAAATGGTCCTGGCAGATCTGGTGGGCAAGCCAGCCAAGGTAAGCGCCGACATTTCGGGCCTCTCGCCATTCCGATTTGGTCCCAAGGCCAAGCTCTGAGTGACGCCCACGGTGGAGCTCTACAACTCCGCTGCATGCGCGGTTCACAACAGTGGTCAGTGAAGAGTGCAACTTGTGAAAGATCACGGGTGAAGATGTTTAACTTTCACACCGCCCCCGTTTCGACGTTCACACCGCCCGCCCTTGATATCGATATACACGCGGGTGAAGCAGTCGCTCTGGGACAGTATTTTCGGCATTAGCAATGGGATCAAGTGTTAATTGACGCGTTCTGCTGCTGTTATTTAGCCCAAACGAGGTGTGTGTTCTGGCTGATCTGGTTGCAAACGCGCAGTGGCGGCGCGGACAAGGGGGCTGTACCGAATTTTGTGGAGACCCACGGCGTCCAGTACGGCATCCAGAAAAGAATCGGCGTCTTCGGCCATGTCCGTCACGTTCTCGGTTTAACCGACCGACTGGCCATAGCCACCACCAACGCTGTACATATACGGCGCGGCAACGCGACAAACCCGTTCTCATACCCGGTTACTCACCGTCGCCTACACTCACCAGACATGCTTGAAGTCAACTGCAAGGGAACTGCGTACGAGGTGCGTCCTGCTTTTTGGCCGAGTGCTCATTCTTCAGATCGGTCACCAGCACGGCACCGCCGCTCGCGACCGTGTGCTCGGGACCAAGGCCTTTTATGAGGCATTCTTCAAGGAGACGGCCAAGATTGACTGGGATGCTGTGTGCACCGAGGCATCAAAATGGCTGCCTCTCCTCCAGGAGTCGTACCCGCAGTATGTCGAGGAGATGCAAGGTACGTCTGGGACGCGGCTAACTCGCCAACTAACATGCGCAGGCATTGCAGACGCGACGTCGCTGCCTCTGGCATCTATCCTTGCGCTCAACGTGCGCACTGAAGTCGCGTACGGCATGTTCTCGGACGGCTGCACCTCTCTGTCTATCCACTCGACCTCTCCGCCCACGGCTATCCTCGCGCAGAACTGGGACTGGCGCACGGGACAGGCGCCCAACCTGATCAAGCTGACGATCCGGGCGACTGACGGCCGTGCGCCGCTCGCCATCATCACCGAGGCGGGTATTATCGGCAAGATTGGTCTGAGTGCCGCGGGCCTTGGCGTGTGTCTTAACGCCATCTCGGCACTGGGTGTATCGTACACACGGCTGCCAGTGCACATTGCGCTCCGGGCCGCACTCGATTGGGCAGGCACGATGACCGACGACGGCTCAGGGCAGAGCACAGCCCGCCGTGTAGCCGAACGCCTCAAGGAGCGTGGTGTCGCGAGCCCCGCACACATCTTCCTCGCCGACGCACACGACGCGATTGGGCTCGAAGTGTCGGCCGTCGACTTGGTCGAGGTCCGCAAGCTCAGCGCACGCGGGAACGACGTCGTAGTTCACTCAAACCACTATATCGAGGAGCACCCCGGTGTCAAGTTTGGCAGTAACCAGATGAAGGACTCGCCACAGCGACTCACCAGGATCGAGGAGCTCGTCCAAACAGGCAACGGCGCCGTCAACGAGAAAGACGTCATGGTGTGGCTCTCCGACGAAGAAAACTTTCCAGGGAGCATTTGCCGCGACGTCGCGAGTGGCGGTGCGACGCTGTTCAGCATCATCATGGACCTCCGTGCCGTGCGCGCGACAGTCAAGGAGGGCAAGCCAAATGGGGACGGCGAGGTGTTCACTCTGGACCCCAAGGCGCAGGCGTAGCACCAAGTAGTGACAGTCCCCGCCGGTAGTCGAATTTTGCAGGCCGTAGTCGACCCAATGGTGTAATTTTATGTCCTGACCTTGTCTTCGGAGTGTAGTTGGCATGTACAAGGTCTCTATTGATGTCGATAAGGGCCGCGCTTCTCCTAGTGTTGATGCGCATCTCGTTGTTGCGAGAAGAGATCAGGCGGGCCTCCACCCAACTCAGTCACGTGATCCTGGCCGGTTCTCAGACGCGTTGCGTCATGGTTCCACTCTTCTTGTCCGAACAATAGCCGTCCTACCTTCATCATTATCAACATTGCCATTCAAACATGAACGCCCTCAATAGCCAAGGAAATCGCCAGGTTGCCAGCCTGGAGACCGACCTCACGCGCTTCGAGGCGGGTGAAGGCGGTCCCGGCATGCAGGGTGAGCATCCCGGGGCTTGACACCAACACGTTGCGATGGGGAGGCGTTGGCGCTAATCGTTGTAACGTTTGTTCCGGCGTCCTGTTTGCAGACCGTGCTCCTAGCCACCACTGGAGTTCTCACTGACCAACAGGCCAGATTACAACGACACTCGCGGCACTGTCGCGATTGATAAACGACTACGAGTCTATTGCGCGTAAAGAGATGGTAACGGCCGCGCGCGAAAAGGCCGAGACGTGAGTGCAGCCCATGGCGTGCATCGTGAGGCAAGCAAAAGCGAACTCGAGCACCGCTGACACCGACTTAACTTGACCTACTCATTCTACCCCTCATCGCTACTCTTTCCCTCCCAGCCGTATCGTCAAGTTGAGGGATAAACACCGCGAGCTCAAAGCGCGCTTCGACCGAGCAAAGAACGCCGGCGATCTCAAGGTACGTAATGGTGCCCGGCGCTGCCATTGTACTGTACAGCTCCTCAGAGCTCACCACTGACGCCAGTCCCGAAACGAGCTCCTGGGCGTCAGCTCGGCAATGGGCGCAGCGGGCCATACGACCGAGACGACCATGCGCCGCGCGCCGTTCAACGCCGCCTCGCCGTCCCCTATGGCGGAGAGCCCGTACGGATCGCCCTACCCCGGGGGTGCGGGGACACCCACACCGCGGGAAGACTATGCGCTCCGCGAACACTCGTTTATCCGCGAGACGGAGAGCAATCTCGACCAGTACATTGCCCAGGGGCGGGCCGTGCTCGGCGACCTCGTCGACCAGCGCAGCCTCCTCAAGGGCGCCAAGACGCGCCTCCTAGGCGCCGCCAGCACGCTTGGCGTTAGCAGAGAGACGATTGCGTGGGTCGAGCGAAGAACGTGAGTTCCCCCTAGGAGGTGCAGGGAACGCGCCGCGAGTCGAGGTTGCAGGCCAGGAAGCGGGGAGAGCGTGTCCCACTGACAGCAGGACGCAGGACGCGTGGATCTTTGGTGCTGGCGCCACGTTTACGCTCTTCATGTTCTGGGTCATCTGGCACTATCTCGGCTGATGCGTTAGCCGAATAGTATTTGATTTTCGGATAGCGATGAATCGAGTAGCATGCCTCCACAAACACATATACGCACATGCGCATTCCAGCATTCGCAGCGCGAAGTCTAACGTCTCAGCAGTCAGGAGGTCTGCACCATGTTCATAATTGTGCAATGGCCTTGCAAACCTTGTCGACGTCCCAAAGTTTGACAGGGCGGAACCGCCGTCTCTCCCACCCGGCGCAGTGTGGTTCGGAAAACAATCGCGGTTCCCATGAGCTACTTGGAATGTTGTTTACGTGCTGCGACCGAGCGAAATCGCTTTTGACGCGTTGTTGGTACACTTGTAGGGGCTGTTCGCGTTGACACGCCCGTTCAAAGGTGATTGTGGGGATTCTCTGGGGTAGTAGATACCCGCACACGGCTGAGGTATACTCCTGCGTGCCGTCGACAGCTCCAATGTTGCGTCAGAGGAATGTTGTGCTGCCTCCCCACGGTGTCCGTCAGGAGCACAAGGAGAAAGCCGAAGCACCGACAATAGGAAGTGGAGACTGTCTACCAATCTGTATAATGATGCAAGACGGGTCTGTACTGTACGCATATCACTATATATCCATCACCCAACTGGTTTTCACCCCATTCTGTAGCTCGGCTACAACCTCACCCGTATGATACACTTGTCCCCGGGTCTACGCCCAACGAATTTTGCGTCTGAGCCACTGGCTACCAGGGGCGGGTCTGTCCACGTCCTGCGTGCAATGGCGGCTCCGCAGCTGGCGATGTTCCGACGTGGCCAAATAAATTCGAGTTATAGTTGAAGCCAATGTCCACAGACGTCCCCGCGTGATCCTGAACACCATAGTCAGCACCTACAACGCTGGAAATAAGGATACACACCATGTCACTGCTACTCCCATACACGCTACTGCGACGCCGTTCTTCCTCGGACAGGAATCCGGGGGGCGTTGGGTTACGACGGGCGGCCAGCGCCACTGCGGCAGCGTCTTCGTGGCCTGGGTGTGAGTGGACAGCCACATGCGGTGTCCTTCAAGTATGCCGTAGCTTACCATCGGTATATCTCATGTAATGGATCCACTGGCACGTAAAACCTGGGCGAAGCACGAGCTCACCGCCGAGCTGAGGAGCAGCCGTCTTGCCTGCACGACCTTTGGGCCAGAGGAGCATGCCTCGCTGCAGTGTCAATTAATTTCCAAACCAAACCAGCCTGGCGAGTGCTCACGGCAAGACCTCTTACGGCCTGAACGGGAACACGATTTTGATTATAAGCCGGTCGGGGGATGTCTTTTGGGCCCCATTTCATTCCCTCCATCATTCCCAGGTGGCGGTAGAGATCGCGCGTAACGTCGATATAGATTGGGAACGGACACTTGAGTGTCTTTCGGTACGCTGCGAGCGCCTTCCACGAGTGCGGTTTGCCAATGGTCACGACGGCGACGTTGATGTTTTCCTGTGCAAGCGCAACGGGGTCCAGGTGGCTGATTGACGCGCTGACATAGTCTTGGCAAAAGCCACAGAACATGGTGCGGATAAAAAAGACGATGGTGCGGGGCTCGGGTTGGATGCGGTCGCGGTTGGATGGGAAGAGATCCCTAAACTGGATCCACACGCCTTGCTCAGTCTGCAGGCCGAAGGGAAGCGCAGCCATGAGTGTCTTGCGGCATGGGACGACGTCGGGTGATGCGAATTGCCCATGGTCGACGATACGAGGTTGGGGACGCACAGTGTTGTCGGACGAGACCGAGCTTGCATCGGAGTAGTCTTCCGTTGAGGTCACACGGTACACTTCAATGCTGTCCGAGGCGGTTGAGTAGTGGTGATCTGGCAGAGACTCCGAGGCCGGCATCGAGTGGCGTACAGAGTCGTCCACTGTGAGTGACGGTGTGGATATAGTGTTTGTGAGAGGGCTGCCCATGGACGCCCAGCTGAAGTGCGAGTCGTCCTCCCGCACGCTCGAAGGGGTGGGGCCGCTTGGGCTAACATGACGTCCCGCAGCTTTTGATAAAGTGGACGAGTATGTCTCGGAGCGTGAATTGTCGACATTGTGATGAGAAGAACAATTGTCGCCGCTGCAAGACGGCGGGGGCGAAGGAGAAAGCCCATTCCGTCCTATTGCCGGTTTCGCAGCGACGGGACGTGGATCAGGAAGGCCGCGGTCGGGCGACCGAGGGGACACATTGGGAGCGTTATTCATCTGCTTCACGTGCTGTTCAGAGTAATCACGGAGCACGTCGGCAGGCTTGACATTCTCCGCTTGTGCGGCGACTATTGGTCCGCCACCGTTGTACCCTCCGTACTCGCCACTGGCCGACAAGAGCGACCCGTTTTGGCTGTAGATCGATGGCTGGCGGGGGATCCTGGACTGACGGGGTGGTACGCGGGGCCCGCGTGTCCGAGACTCATCGACGCTCGGTGGGATCTGTGGTACCGGTGGCATGGTTGACAATTCCCGAATCGAACGTGGACTTCTAGGCATGAGCGGATGGTTTGCCAGAGGATGTGGTTGAGGCCCCCGAGTCCATTCGCCCTCGAGGTCCAAGTCGAGGGTCTCGCTGGCGTCCTCCCATGGCTGTCGTATAGATGTTGGTTTTCCAGCCGGAACTACAGCTCGGGGCATGAAGTGGTTGTCCGTCACGGTGCCCAGGAAAGGATGAGGTGAAGGTGTCATGATTGCCTCTCGGTCCTCAGAGTCGTTATGTGCGCCGAGGGCGTTTCTGTGGTCGTGGTTGAGGAGGTGGGTAGTAAACGATGCTGGAGAATGTGGTCAATGAACAAATGTTACAACATTTGCAGTAGCAGAGAAGACCGCGATGTCGGTGTTTGACCAAAGAACGCGAGCCAGGAAGCAGGCATGCACGCAACACACGTACGTCGCTAAGGTGGCGGTCAACTGGTCAACATCAAGGGGGGCTCGTTGCACCCTCGTCCGGAAGTTAAACAGGCACGTCCTTTCGGTAGGTCTAGACAAGGCATTGTAACTGGAAGAAGCAAATCGTGCCTCTTTGGAGGAAACCTTGTCCCGCGGATGTCTAGGGGTCCGAGTAGCTGGGCCACACCAGCACTTGAGTGGCACCCTGGAACAAACGCCGTAGCAAACCATGATCACGTTACTGGGTCAGGAAAAGAGCCGGTTGCTCGCATGGGGCCGCGTGGGCGGTGTGCCAAGAGCCGTTCGCCACCCTGATCTTGTCATGAATAATCCGGCGCAAAACGGCGGGAAGGGATAAGTCGGAGGCGGGGCTTTACATTTGAGGGACAACGAAACAGGGGGCACATATCGAACACCGGTGTGGGAGATAATTAGGGTGACAGCCCCTTTGCGCCGGCAAGGTTGAGGATGAACTTTCTTCTGCATCTATCCAGAGAGTCAGACTCAGGCTCAGGCACATACTTCCATAAGGGTGTGTTTCCCGACCACGTCACGAGAGTTCACATTCGGCCTAGTTTCGGGCCTGGTTGCCATGCTGAAACAGGTGGCGAGCCTCAAAATACGCGGGCCTGTGGTAGCGCCACTGGACGGGTCTGGCCATAATTTGTCTGCCAGCCCAAACGTAAGAGGGGGAGCAACCATCATGTGATTAGGGTTCTTAACGCAAGGGGAAGGATGGGTCAGTGGCCTCGACAGGAGCTCCATGAGATGCGTGCGCGTTTGAGAGCAGCCCCACAACAAATCCCATTCAGAACGAGACTAGAAAAGAATGTCGTATTTAACAATTACTTGATCAACCTAAGATTGTACCGCATTTTCGTTATCCAAGCCAGAGCACCTGCTATCACATCCCTCACGCCGTACCAGACGCATTCGCTGCCCGCTCCTCGCGCAGACGGCGCTTGTTCTCGCGAACCATCTCGAAACTCTTCTGCTTGGGGCTCTTGGCCTCGAACACCTCGTCGAGCTCTTCGAGGGTGAGCTGGCGTGTCTCAACGACCCAGAGGTAGATTACAACGCAGCCGACAATGTCCCAGGCCATGAAGATGAGGTACACTTGCTGTTAGCGATAATACTCGTGACCGAAGTCGATCAAACTCACCCTTCCACGACAGAGCTGCGAGGGCGGACGGGAGACCAAAGGTGTTGATGAGAGAGAAGACGTTGGCGCACCAACTCTGGAGCGCAAGACCCTTGGCACGGACCTCGTATGCGAGGACTTCGGTGGGGTACAGGCCCTGGAGCGGCGTCCAGCCGAGGGAGAAGAAGACGGACCAAAGAACTGCCGTGTTAGTGGCCATGATACCTTTGTGAAGCACGCTATTGACAACTCACGGATGAAGGAGATGCCAGCGTTTGAGCGCATCTGGCTCTGAGGACCACTGGGCTGGACAAGGCCGGCAATGATGGCAAGACAGGCCGCTGCCCAGATCTCTGCACCGAGCATGAGGGGACGACGACCGACATGGTCAATAATGGCAGCACCGGTGAGTGCGCCGGCCATGCTGATGATCGAGCTCGCAAGGTTGAGGACGCGCTGGCGGTCGGGGCTGGTAATGCCAGCGTCCTTGAGCAGAGTAGGGAGGAAGTCTGGACATGGTAAGCACCAGTCATTCTTCAATTGGCAAGACACTTACAGCTAACCATGCCGTTGCCCGAGAGCTGTCCCCAACACGCGACAATGATACACAGGCCGAAACGGTAGCGGTCCGACTTGGTCTGCACGATGGGGCGGAAGTCCCAGAAGCGCTTGTCGGCACCGTCGAGCTTGATGCTCCACTCAAACTCCTCGAGCTGGATCTGGATAATGGGCGAGTTGACGTCCTTGTCACGCGAGTGCAGGTCGGCGAGAACCATGGCTGCCTCCTCCTTGCGGCCCTGCGAGTAGAGCCTGGTCGAGTTAGAGTGGGGTGCGATGACTGTTACCAAGCGACTTACCAACGAGGCGACTCGGGGCAGAACATGATGAAAGCGCCGTTGGCAACTGCCAGAACCATTTGGAGAAGGAAAGGTGCGCGCCACGACCAGTCGCCGTCCTGGCGCCCGAAAGGAATGGAAACACCGGCGGCGAGAATATTGCCCACTGGCGTCCGGTCAGCATTTGGCGGGAGCAAGGGCCAGAGACAGAGTACGCACCGTACCAGAATGAGTTCTGGACACCGAGGGCAAGACCACGGTTCCAGGGGCTACTAATCTCGGCCAGATAGGCCTTGGCAGCATTGCCTGCAAGCGTGGACCCGAAGCCGACGAGGAAACGGCCACCGAGAAGCATACCCATGTTGTGGGCAAAGCCGTTGAGGAGGGCACCGACGCTAATGTCAGATTGCGCCGATAACCCTGTGTACTCACATAATGATAATGTTACCAATCAACTGAGGCCAGCGACGACCATAGTAGTCGGGGATGATGACGGCGGGGAAGAAGCCCACAACAGAGCCTACAGTGAAGATTCCCTGTCATTGTCAGCTCAGCGGTCGCTTGCCACCAACAACAACCGAGTGGGAAAACGCACGAAAACAATACCCTGGCCAGAAGCGCCACCGGGACCGAGGCCAAAGTAGTCCTGGAACTGGGTCATCGAGTTGATCGAGCCGATAATGGTACCGTCAAAGCCTATTGTCAGCTTTGACCACCACACAGATACATACCGCTGTCACCCGAACAGCAGCAGGCGATAAGGGCAATCATCAAAAACTTCTGGAAACGAAGGGTACCCCATCCCGGACCGGGGTCGGCGGCGCGGGCGGCACGGAGAGCCAGCGCGCGTTCCTCGACGGCGTCGACGGGGGTGCCCTCATCGTGCTTGATTTCTTCCTTCTCGGAGCGGATCGAGGTCGGCATAGTGAATGTGAGTCGTCAGGCGACCAGGTGGGAGTTGCTGGACGACCATCGTTCGCGACATCCTCTATATATACAACCCAGCCTGTAGGAGATGGGCTATCCCACTAGTCCAGCGCTAGTCTCTGGGCTCCGCAAAGTTGGTGGGCGGGGCGCACCCGGGGACTCCAACAACGGCGCTTGTCCCGAAACCTCAATGGGTTTTTAGCTGCCGGGGCTGCCGATAGCATGTGGTTCGGCTCTTAGGCCGTGATTAGGCGCAATTGTCAGCATCTGTCAATGTTATCGATCAGGCAAGTCGCGTGGGAGCTCGTGGACGAGGTTGCAAATGCCGCACACGCGGTGGACAACATTCCCGTTCGCGCCTCCAGAAATTCCCGTTCGGTGGCGTCGATATTGCCGTTATGTCTGAAAGATTCCCGTTCGACAGCTGATTGGCTGATGGTAGTCTATCTCTCCCTCGCCGTTCGAACCGTGGAACATGGACAGTAGATGAGAGACCCATGCGCGTGACGAGGTCGAGAGTGCCTGGGCAATCAACATGTGCTGATTGCTACGCCGAACGACCCGGTGGAGTGGACGACTGGCACATCATGCAATGTATGCGTACGACGCTCATTATTCGGGTCCACCATGGCTGTTGGCCTGCTCAATCGGAAGTGGGCACAGCTATTCGGTTCAAAACTTGATGGCGTCGTTTTTCAGGAGGTAAAACAGCCACAATGCATGCCACACTAGTTGGCTACGCGGAGACCCCAGATGGGACCATGTGATTTCATTTTGGATCACGTAACCGGAACGGATGGGAATGTCTGCCGGATCCTGCCGCCGAATACCGGGACAGAGCCATCTGCCAACTCGTGACATTCAGGGAGACGAGTTTTCGCCCTTGGTTGTGTTCAATGGCTTACCCGTATGTAAACACCAGGCGGGGCCCAGTGGCGGTTGGAGGTTGCCACTCGGTGCCAACAAGTTGCATTTAAATGGTAGCGTCGTGACCGAGATGACCGAGGTTCGCGTTACATTAGCACCCGCTGTCAGCGGCACTGCATGCCTTGACTCCGCCGGCTTGCCTCTCGATGGCAAAGTATGAGCGGTGCAGAAGTGTCAAAAAGGAACGAGAAGTGGCGCAGGGTGAGACTGGCCAGCTCTTGCAACATCTGCAGCAGCTCAACATCTGCATGCCTTGGTACGCCTGCGCCTTTCTTGTTCCTTTGGAGACCCTTTATCCAATACCGCAGGGCTCCTTTGGCAGAATGGCTAGCGCGACTTCATGATCCCAAACTCATTACCTGATTGACAGTTGACCGAGCCTGAGGGGCGGGAGGGGCCAATTGGGAGGGTCTCATGGTTGGTTGGACTGCTATAAAAGGAGCAAATGGCGGAAGTTGTTGCTGGGCCGAAGCGTCGATGAGAAATGGGGTCTAGAGATGCTCTGTCTGACATGCTTTATATTGTTAATTGTTTCAGCTCATCCCCTCTAGCGATTCTTTGTGAGGGCTCTTCGATGGGCCTTGACTTTACTTTCTGTCTCAGCACACTGTCCGTTGGCACAGAGGAATGCTAAACGGGCACCTATCTCCGCTCCACCGCCAACAAATATCCTGTATCTCTCGTAATGAGTCACTTGTTGCGGCTGTTGCCTGTTAACACTAGTCAGGTGCCCACCTTTTTCCTCCTTGTGGTCATCCTTGACCACACCGCTGGCCATCAGTAGCGGTGAGGAACCGACCAAAACAAAGGATGGTCCTCTTCTTGTCGGCGTCTCCACGACCCCAACCGATCTCACTCGTCATCGCACTCGCCTTCCCATTCACCATCCCACTCGCCCTCAGCGACCTCGCCAACGAGAATATCTCTGTTCGTATATCGGTTTAGTATGCTCGCTTGTCATGACGACGCGCGGGAGAGCGGAGTTCGACTCTCCGACAGAGAGACCTTCCTTTTTGCGTCATGTCGGCGTCGGTGTGCGGTCTGTGTGTCGACTTTCAACGGCGGGAAGGTACGTAGGCGGGGTGGTGAATGGTTGGGTGGCCGGCCATGGTTGGAGCTCGCGAGCAGACTTTGAGCTGGCGGCAGATACACAGACTCCGCGGGCGGAAGGGGGCGGGGCTGGAGGCCGGTCAACTGACACCAGCGTGTTGCGGCCGGTGAGCGCTTGAGGACAATGTCATACGGGGGCTCGGTTCTGTGTCGATCTCTGGGTGCAGGACTGGGTTCTAGTGGGCCGAACAACAAAGCAAGGATTGTCGGTGACTCCTGGGCATATGTGTAACACCATGGTCAGGGCCGCAGTGTGTTCCCAGAGAGATATAGTATGGTGCTACTCAAGGGGGATCACCAGGGTCGTCTGACCGGCTATGCAGCGTACCCCGTTTAACGACGAGGAACCGACCGAAGAGGAGCATATGGTGTTAGTCCAGATTGTGGCCCACTGTCAGCACTGTCACACCAGCCAGAAAAATATATGCATCGTTTGTGCTCTGAAAAGACACCGTCCCCCATTGGCTAGGGACGCTCCGCTAGCCACTTCCTTTAGCCATTGACACTGACATTTAGCTTTGCGACACATGTGAACGTCTGTAAGGCGAGGGTTGACGTCCATCCAGCACTTGTCGTTGTCTGTGAAGCAAAACGTGAAGGTTTCTTCCTGCTGGACGATGAAGAGGCCCTCGAGAGGGGCAGCCGCTGGCTGCGAGGAACAGCAATCCGGCCAGCCGTAGTCGATGCTTTGCCTTGTGATTTGGTCCCGATAATACTTGTGAACAGGCACTCCTGGCGGTTCAGTGTGCACGTACAGCTGACGCACCGTTGGATTGGACATGTTTACATCGGGACCGGCCAGCTGTGACCGTACGTGCCATGTCGAGATTGTATTTGCCACACTTCCGCTCACTTGACAGTTTGCAATACTAGCCTGCTTCGCACTGCATCGTGGGCGGATCCGGGGTATCGATATCTGTGCTGGTGCTGGCGAGCGGTGTGCCACTCCAGCTCTCGGTTCCGAGATTGCTATTTCGGTCATGGCCGCTCTCGGCAACCATCGGCGTTTGTTGCAAACTCTCATCTCCTGCCCCACCGCTCCCGACTCGGACTCGGGGAATTCGAGTAGATGGCGACCAGTTGAACAATGCCAGCATCTTCGAGAGCAGAAAAGCCGACGACCATCTTTTCGCCAGAGGTCACAACATCCCACCATGACGATCACCCGTGGCAGCCCTTACGCCGACGCCGACTGCGTGATCTCTGACCGCGGCGGCATCGTTGAGAACCGACACCTCATCCACGCGGCGGTGGTGGACGCGTCAGGCCGGCTGATCTACGCTGTCGGCGATCCTACGCGCGTGACCTTGATCCGATCGACGGCCAAGCCTGCGCAAGGTCTGGCCGTCCTGGAGGCTCTGGGGGGCGCTGCGCTGTCTGACGCCGACGTCGCGCTGGTGTGCGCGTCGCACAGCGCCGAGCCGGTGCACATCGCGGGCGCCGAGGCCATCCTGCGCCGCGCGGGTGTGCCAGCCTCGGCGCTCAAGTGCGGCGGCCATCCGGCGCTGTCGGACGAGGTGAACCGCGCGTGGGCCAAGGCGGACATTATCCCCGGCGGCATCCACAACAACTGCTCAGGAAAACACGCGGGCATGCTCGCTGCGACGGTCGCATTGGGGGAGGAAACCGAGTCGTACCACTTGCCCGAGCACCCGATGCAGGTGCGCGTCCGGGACGCGGTGCACGGCCTCGCGGGCGAGTGCGCGTGGGCGGTTGACGGGTGTAACCTCCCCGCGCCGGCGATGGGGCTCGATCGGCTTGCGGGCATGTATGTCGCGTTTGCGAATGCCGCGGATGCCGTCGCCGAGGCGCAGACACAGGGGGACTCGGCGGCGGACACGGGGGCGCGAACACGCACAATGGCGCGCATCTTCAACGCGATGGCGACACACGGCAACCTCGTCGGCGGCACGGGGCGGTTCTGCACCGTCCTCATGGACGCGTACGGCGGCCGCGTTGTTGGCAAGGTCGGCGCGGACGGGTGCTACGGTGTCGGCGTGCGGGAGAGAGGCACCTCTGAAAGCTGGGAAAGGGGGACAGAACGTCGACCAGCGGGCAACGGTGCCAGTCTGGAGTCAACCACGGGCGCACTGGGGATCGCAGTCAAGGTCGAAGACGGCGACCGCGAGATCCTGTACGCCACCGTGGCTGAGATCTTGGACCGGCTTGGCGTCGGTACCCCCGAGCAGCGGACGGCGCTCGGGCCCTTCCATCACGTCAAGAGGCGGAACACGGCCGACGTGGTGGTTGGCGGGCTGGCGTTTCCGTTTGTGCTGCGGCCGGTGCCGTAGGTCGTAGTTGGATCTAGGCGGATCTAGGCCGTGATGGAGATGTGCAGTTGATCAAGACAGCATGACTTGTACCTGCGATCTCCAGCCGGGTGCAGGCCGTGCAAAACCACATGGTGCTGGATGGCTCGTCACTCACTGACCTGGTGCGCGACTGTTGATTCCTTGGTGGACAGCTGTCTGGCAGACTGGGGGTGCGATCGACACCCTCAAGCCTCAAGACCCTCAGTCCAGCCCTCACCAACACAGAGCGGGAGACGTACAGGGCATATACTGTAAGTTTGTGATTCGGTCCATCGAAGGCCCTCATGCAAAGCACCAACCCCTGCAAGTGACCCATGAGCCCCACGAGGGCCCCAATGCCCTCATCAACACCCAACGCTTGCCGTTCGCCCAACTGATGGCACTGACTAGCGCACCTAAATTATACCCCACAATAGAAGCAGATGTTGGCCCCGGCTCACCGGTCACACGAGTACAGAAGCACGAGGACAGAAGCACGACCATCGGCCGACGAGTTACCGATGGCGAAGACCTTGTTTAAGATGTTCACGGCCTTTCGAACGAGACTCAGATCACCATCTGACTCGATCTCGTCTTTCAGTACCATATTGCAGCATGAGGGGTTTGGGAACAAGGGTCGGCGCACGGGCCACCGCAGGCCATGAGGTCCTTGGTCGCGCTTGGCGGCATGGCGTATTCCCACAACCGAACAGCGCTCCGCTGGGACCACGCTGCCGGTATACTGTACCCATGCCACCCAGCCCAAGAGTTGCAGCAGTTTGACAGACACATGACGAAGACGAGGGTACGAGGGGCGGCTGCAAAGTCCATGCTACCTGGTGGCGCTACTTCCGCTCCCGATCGCACAAGCCCTTCTGTTCTCTCTCGACCCCATTCCACACGTTTGTAATGGCGGGAAAAGCGGCCAGAGCGCGCGCCGAGCACGGCCCGTCGGGGGCCCTACGGCCCCACGACTCCGCTCCCAATTACCAACTACCAACCGCCAGCTGGGGTCGGGCAGCCTTAAAAGCGCAGCTGAAACGCGAGCAACATGTTCCCCATCCCCTCCCCCTCGCCTCGCTCTCGCCCTCGCATCCCCCTCGCATCCCCCTCCAACCCCGCCCACCCCATACGGCCCACCCCACCCCCACCCCCACCCCCACCCTGACCACCCCCACCCCCCATCCCGCCCCCAACGACCATGTCCGCGACCGTCCTCTCCATGGGGCCCACACCATCCCCTGTCGAGGCCCACCCGCCAGGCCCCGCAGCGGATCACCTGTGGATCCTGTTCCGCCTCGCCAGCGGCGACTTTACATATGTGCATTCGGCCTTGGACCGGCGCGTGTGTCGGGCCATCCCGTTCCTGCGCCTGCGGTTCGACTTGGGGCCTGGTGTGCGCCTGTCGTTCAACGCGTGCGAGATATCCCACGACGACACGCCGCAGAGCCTCGGGATGGAGGACCGGGCCATCGTGGATGTGTTGTGAATAGGTGAGCCGCAACGGGTACGTGTTAGGGTATGAGGACACGCTGACGCGGATCAGTGTAGAGGTCTTTGCATGGTGGGGATGCGTTTGCATGGCGGCACCATTGGTCGTTAACATGTACAGTACTTGTATGTATCCCGTGTGGGACAGGCCCCCCGGGGGGCGCGTTGTGTGATGCAGTCGCTGTTGGATGCCGGTATGTCTACTCTTACAACACTCAAGCGAGGTGCTCGTCCCTCACGCACTCGAAACCCTCTTGCCATCCCGCCACACGTCGCCGCCGGGCCCGACGATACAGTCCATGACGCCCAGGCACACCTCGGGCAAGTCGGCCTCGACCGGGTCGGCGGGGTACCACCGCGCCATTGCCTCGCCCTCGCACGGCATGGCGATGAGCACGCCGACACACACCGTCTCGCCCGCGTCGGGCGCGGTGCCGATCTCGGGTGGGAGGATCTTGACCTCCTGGGGCACTTTGGCAGCAGCGGCGCGTGCTGCGCGTGCGGCCTCGCGCTCGCGCCGCCGTCGTCGCGGGTTGGACCAGGGGACCAGGTCGTAGAGCGCTTCGCGCAGGTCGGTGATGATCCCTGGGATGTGGTGTGGGTGGTGCAGGTCCGGGTGCGAGGGCGGAGTGGCGTGCGAAGGTGGTGATGGTGGTGAGGGGAGGGGTTCGAGGACGTGGGCGACGGACACCGGCTGCGAGTTAGAGGGGCACTCTAGGGGATACCGGGTCCGAGGCTCATGCTTACCGTAATAGGCGACCACTCGTGCTCCTTGTACTCTGTCTCCCGCCATCCCCCCTCGAACTGGCCAATACCCCCCGCATCTTTCTCCCTCTCTCGTCCCTTCGCTTTGGGTTGGTCCTCGAATGCGACCTCGTGTGGCAACAGGCCCATCTCCCCGTCCCATATGCGCGGCATCGGCGGCAGCACTTTGGGCACACGCGCGACTCGTCCGTGCACGAAGGGATACGGTGGTGGTCGTTCGCCGCGCTCGAGCGCGCGTTGAAGCTGTCGCCGATACCGCCGCCGCACGTGTACGGCCCGCAGCAGGAGCGCACAGGCGACGAACACGAGGACGACGAGGACGGCGATGAATGTGAAGAGGTACATTGGGGAGCTTGGGTGTCAGCTTCGAGGCGGAAGAGATGCGGGCACGCAGACGAGAATGAAGTTTGGGACAGCAAACTGCCGAAAAGATCCGCCCAGCGCGCCCGGGCAAGGCGTTCAGCGTTGGGGCTACTCACCCGCCGTATCCCTGATTTCCCGAGTTTGAAGAGGTGCCAGTGGGTCTTGGCCTGCCCGTCCGCGACGTCGTCAGAGGTACAGTCGTAGTTTGTTCGCTCATTGGTAGTGGCGAGGTGAATTTTGGAGTGTCGGCAAATGGCGCGCTTTCAGCAGCTGCCAGGGGCCCGGAAGGTGCTACGAGCCGAATACGCGCGGCGGTGTGTAAAATGCGCAGTGGCGATGTGTGCAAGTGAAAGCAAGAGTGTGAAGTAGGCCACAAAGTGTGTGTTCTGCAGTTCGAAACAAGTCGACAACAAAAGAATGAAGACGACGACCACTCCATCGATGTGATGCGATGCGATGCGCAGCAGCCATGACGGCCAAGGTCACCGAGGTGTGGGCCGTATGGGATTGGTGCCGAGAAATTGAGGCAAAATTCTAGTCCAGGCTTGGCTTGAGGCCTTCGACCGCCACCGGCGGTGGCTCGCCAAGAAGGCGGCCAAGACCGACGGGGGTCCTGAACATTCCATTGTGTCTGTGGCCCGGCCAGGGCTGCGCTGCATTTGGGTACCATGTGCGCAGGCTCGGAGCCGGAGAGGCATACGAGGCCCCGCGCTTCCCCACTTTACCTTTGTAGTGGCTATGAATTGACGATGAGTCACTTACAGAGTCCGCCTCGGACAACAACATGGTACAACTCGAGGCAGTCGCATTGCGCATCTTTGTCCCGTCGATTAAAAGCCGAGCCGGCTTCAGTCCCGACCTGGCCTCTCGTAAGCCGACTGCGGGCACTGCGGGAATCGTCGGACTGGCCATAGATCCGTAACAGGAGGGTGGCACAGCCTTGGCGTGCCTCGATTTTGCCAAGCCGGGCCACCATGCTGCGGCCACCATATCAGCCTGACTCTGGGATGATGGCTCGTCACTGCCAAGCCGTCGTCCCATGGAGCATGGTCGGATCCAGATACGAGTGACACTCGTCATCCATCCGATCATCCGATTAGCCAGGCAACAGGAGACGATGCGTGCCTGGGGTCTGCGCTGGTACTCGGATCTCAGATGGTGTTGTTGCAGGTCAGGAGGATGGAGCTTCAAGATTAGCACGGCAGGTGGCGGTTTCGGACCGGAAGTCGGGTGCACGATGAGTGCGCCTCTCGTACTTGTCATCTACGACACCTTCCGACGAGGCTTGACAGCAGAACGGCATGGGGGAGCTGGACGGGCTCAGTAGCGGCACCTCGGTTACGCGTGCTGAAGACAAGTATCCCTAGTCCCTCACAGGATGATCAGATGAACGGCTGCGCTATCGTCCGACCACAGTGTTCCGAGCGAGTGGTTCGCCGACGACGACGTAGGCAGTGGTCAGAAGTTGAAGCATATGAGAGCCAGAGTTTTCCGTCCCCGGGGTGAGACGGGAAAGAAGTCGGGTGAGAGTTAGTGAGCCCGCACATCACCAGTTGGTCAGCATGGCACGAGGGTCTGCACGAGAATAGAAAGAGAGGGCGATAACGTGAGACTGAGGGGGAAGGGGCACCTGGGCGCTCAGCATCGACCGTCCTCCGTGCTGTGACGGTCGATGAATGGGGACCCCACGTCGCGTCTGACACTCTACTTGGTGGGATTGCTGGCCCCGCATCGAAGTCGTCGTCATCAGTTTATCATCCCCTGTGTCATGGTCTAGCTGCTTGCATCACTGTACGCTCGTTGCATACATGCTGTTGGCTGTTGGTGTCCGTTCGTTCATGATTTTTATCTTCGGCACCAAGTTCCGCCTCATGGATTAACGCTTGCCCGGCTATTTCCGTAAGCGACACTCCAGGCACTCGACTTATCCCCATCCACGCTTGCTTCTGCATCTCTCACATTGTCGTGCACGTCGCCGACTCTCATCCCTCCAACCTCCAGACCAGGGACGTCACGCAGACATGTCGGGCATCGGCCGCTCCGTCCAGGGGGCCATCTACGCGCGCGGCGCGTACGGGCACAAGCCCACCGTCCCCGTGGAGCCTGGGGCGCTGTACGAGGCTGCACGGACCAAGATGACCCCCGAGGCGTGGTGGTACGTCGCGGGGAGTGCGGGGCAGCAGCGTACGGACGAGGCGAACCAGCGTGCGTTTGAGCGGTACCCGATCGTGCCGCGTATGCTGCGGGACGTGTCGGAACGGTCCCTCGCGGTCGAGCTGTTTGGGACGACGTACGCGTCGCCTTTGCTGTTTGCGCCCATTGGTGTGCTGGAGATGGCGCACCCCGAGGCGGAGATTGCGGTCGCGCGGGCGGCACACGCGCTCGACATTCCGATGGTGCTCTCGACGCAGGGCTCGGTGGCGATGGAGGACACGGCGCGCGAGCTCGGCGGAAATCTCATGTGGTACCAGCTCTACTGGAGCGGCAATCACGACCTGATGCGGTCGCTCGTGGGGAGGGCCGAGGAGGCGGGCGCAAAGGCCATCGTGGTGACGCTCGACACACACCTGCTGGGGTGGCGGACAAAGGATCTCGATCTGGGCTTTCTGCCCTTTGCCAAGGGCATGGGCATTGCGCAGTACCTGTCCGACCCGGTGTTTATGTCGCTCGTCCGCGAGCGCGTCGCGAGCGGTCGCGCAGGCACGGCCGCATTCAAGCAGCCCACGACGTTTGCGGCCCTGCAGACATTCTACTCGATCGTGAGCCACTTTCCGGGCAACTTTTGGGAAAACCTCGTCTCCCCACTGCCGCGCGCCGCGGTCGAGACGTTCCTCGACGTCTTCCCATGCTCGGCCCTGACGTGGGACGACCTCAAGCTGCTGCGTGACGCCACCAAGCTGCCAATCGTCCTCAAGGGCATCCAGTCGGTCGATGACGCGCGCCTCGCCCTCGACCACGGCGTGGACGGCATCATGGTCTCCAACCACGGCGGGCGCCAGGTCGACGGCGCAATCGCGTCCCTCGACGCCCTCGAGGAGATTGCCCGTGCCGTCAACCGCCGCGTCCCCATCCTCTTCGACAGCGGTATCCGCTCCGGCGCAGACATCTTCAAGGCACTCGCCCTCGGCGCAGACGCCGTCATGGTCGGCCGCCCATGGCTGTACGGCTTGGCTATTGACGGCGCCGCAGGCGCAGAGGCCGTCATGCAGCGCCTAGTCGCAGAGCTCGACCTCACCATGGCCCTGTCGGGCATCTCGCGTGTCGCAGACATCAACCGTCGCTGCCTCCGTATGCCAAGGTACCAGGCCGAAACCGAGTATGAGCCCAACGAACATGCGCCGTCACGGTCATCGTCCACACAAGACTTAATCTCCGTCCAGGACTAGTTGCGCGTCCGACATTGGGTGACGGCAGTGGAGTGTGCCCTCGTCATTTGGGTGCATTGCTGCCTGGCGCCCTGCCGCCACACTTTCCAGCCCAGGTTGTCATGCTTTCGCGGCATCGCTTGGCGCTTGTCACTTTCCCAATGTGTAGATGCCCTGGTGACCTGCCCCACTACACGGCTTCGACTCGTTAATGTATTCTCGCCTCCCCACCCATGTAAAGCGTTGTCTCGAGTAGCAGAGGCACCTTCCCAGGTACGTCGTCATAACACGCTTTGGGCCATTTTCTACCCCATCATTGTTTCCAAGTTTGACAGGCTTGGGTTTGCCTCTGTCCTGTACTCGGTGGTTTTGCAGTGACCAGTGTGACGCTCTGACTGCAAGTCTTGTACGTGCGAGGAGGTAGTGACCAACGTCCTGTGCCAGGACAAGGCCGGGGCTCGGCGTCACGAACAAGCATTAGCCAACGCGAAGCTGGCAAACAACCTCGAGCCGAAGAGAACGATCAGTAAGCCGCTAGTCAGGAGCGTCATGGATCTCTTTCCCTGGTATCAGCATGTTGGCTGGTTGCGTGCGTCATGGCTCAGCGTGCCTGATCCCCAGTTTGAGAGCGAGTACGCAGCACGCAGTGCACTCCGAAGGCCCGTGGGGGTGATGGCTGAGAGACAATGAGTGACGTTTCTGCGGCATAGTGACGTTTCTGCGGCATCTCTTTCAGTGGCTGAGGTTGTGTGGGTACGTGAGTCATGGCGGCACAGAGAATGGTCGGGAGTGGTGGTGCGTTGCAAAACCTTCACCAGGTCATGAGGTCAGCAACTCAGGCATCTGCCTAGCTCGGTACCATGGCGTGTACGACGGCCGAGGTCCTCGAGGCGGCCTGGCGTCGTTCCTAGTTCGTGCCATTAGTGCGTGCTGGTGTCAGTTTAGCCCGCCCCAGGGCTTTTCTTGGCTGTTTTTTTTTCTGTAATAATGAACTAGCGCAGACGCGAAAAAAACAAACATTCATATTATGTTGTCGCGCCAGAAGCCAGATGCGCCGCCGGGTGGCGGGATGTCCAGCATCCAACGCGACGGTCCTATCAATATGTGCTTGTGGAATAGGTATCGAAGGCAACAGAATAGCGGTTTAGTGTCCGTAAAACCCGACACAAGAAAAGGGGAGGCGTCTTGGGACTGAGCCCAGGACGAATGGAGGCGCGCATTCAAGGGCAGCCAGGGAGGAGGAGGGGGATGAGGCCTGCTGCGGGGACGCAGGAAAAACAACGTTGGTGGCGTGTTTAACTGCGACTGCGGCACAGCAGAGGCGAGGGATTTAGGGGGGGGTGCGCCTAGAACGCAATGGCGAGGCCGGCGGCGGCGACAATGGCACCGACCGAGACGACGAGGGCGCCGGCGCCGCTGGCGCCGGGGGTGGCCGAGGGCGCGGCGCTGCCGGAAACGTCGGCGGCCGAGCCCGAGGCGTCGGCGGCAGCGCTGCCGCTGGCGCCGGACTGGGTCACGCCGGCGTCGGCGGCACCAGCAGTGGTGGGGACGGGCATGGGGGCCGAGTTGGCCGAGCGGATCCAGAAGCCGCGGGTCTGGGCAATCTTGCGGTCGGGGTTGCTGGTGAGCGCAAGGACGAGAATGTAGTTGTTGCCAGAGAGGAGGCCCGTGACCTCGCCCGTCCACTGGCCCGTGCCGGCGTCGACTGAACAAAGCGTCAGTTGCGAGCGCGGGTCAAGTCAGGTTCTTGGCTTACCGTTCTCAACGAGCGTCTTGGGCGCGGAGAGCAGAGTCGTGTTCGAGTTGAAGAGGACGAGGTTGACGTTCTCCTGGACGGGGTTCCACATGGCCGTGTTCTCGTGGTCGGCGACCCCTGTCGCGTGAGCATTCCCATCCATCCCATGCGACTTTTGTGGTGTCGAAATGCGCCGAGCCCAAGTGGGCAGACCGTCGAGGTGCCAATGGGATGCACCGATGGGCACGAGCAGTCGCACCCAAAGGCCCAGGCAGCGCACAGACCGCCTCTGGCGCCATCCTGAGCCGCTGCATTTAGAACGCTCGGCACGGCAGCGTTCCGCACCCAAAGTGCACCGGTGTTCGCACGTTCGCCCCTCGTCACATCTCTGCGCGCGCGTTCGCGCCCTTTACGTCCGCCCGTCCTTTCCAAGGCAAACACCACTTACAGTAGAACGTGTTAGAGGGGGCGGTAAAGTACGTCTGGTTCCATCCCGAGCCGTCCTCGCTGGAGATGTTGAGGCCCGTGTTGGTGGTGATACCGCCGACGGCGGTCTGGACCTTTGTGGCCGCGACCGACGACTCGGCGGCGGCGACCGTCTCGGACGCGGCGCCCTCGGCGGGGGCCTCGGAGGCGGCAGCCTCAGACGGCGCGGCGGCGTCGGCCGAGGCCGTGTCCTCCTGGCCGAAAACGAGCGGGAGGGCGAAAAGAGCGGTGAGGAGCTTGGCGGCGAGCATTATTGTCAGTGGGGAGAAAGGAGAAAAACACGGATGACGAGAGAGTAGAGTTGTTGGAATGAAAGAAGAGATGGAAAGAAGAGAACAATGTCGGGTTAAAGGGGGGCCAGCGTGATGGATGGGAACGGTGGTTGCAATGGTTGCAAATGGCTGGGCGCAATGTGGTTGGATGGACGACCTCGATGAGGCAAGCCAAGAAGGCAGGGAATAAGTTTGTCCAGGTCCCAAACAATCCACACCAAGGCAAGAGTCAAGCCAAACGAGTGAGTGAGTGCACGCGTCGCGCGCCGCGCCACCAAAAGGAGGACGGGCCGTGTGCCGTGTGGGCGCTGGCCCTGCATCCCTCCGGGCTCCGGGTACAGATCCCCTCGCAGTCTACCATTTTGACGCACCTTGTGCATTAGGCCGGATCCAAATTACCCCATTGGGCAATTCTACCGCCCACCGTAGCGAGTGTTTTTGTATTCACCCCGCAGTTAAACGCAGTTGGATATGGCTTGGCGACCTTGGCATGGTGTGTAATTTCCCTAGTGCACCTGGGTGTGCACCTGCGTTATGAATGCATCCACCCCCGGTGCCCGGTGGTTATTCGCCCGTGGCGCAATGGCGCAACGCGTCGCGTCCAGCTGCGTATCAGGTTTATGCTGGCTGCGGCCTGCGATCGCTGCGAGGATTCAACTGCGTACAACGCCCCATTCGCGCCCACGCCCGCGTCCGCGTCCCTCGCGTCGCGACGTGTTGCACCTGGATGCGGGACCGCGACTGTGCTAGCGCAGTGCACAAATTGCGCGAATTGGCTCTGGTCCTGATCGCTTTGCACGAACCCGCTCCGAGGTCGGAGAGTTTCTCGGATCAGCGTTCAGTGCTTTGTGCGTGTCAGTGCGTAAACAAGTCTGAGCGCCAGCACGTCCGCCATGGCAGGCAAATCAGGTTGACCCGTTCAGCGTGCAAGTGGAAGCCAGGCCATGCAGGCCAAGTAGGCCAGGCTGCGCAGGGGCAGGGCCACTGAATCAAAGGACGTGACAGTGGTCACGATGCAAGATGCACGATGCACGGTGCACTGCGCACGAGCCTTCATTAAACCCCCGAGCCCACCCCCGAGGCCCAGCCCGAACGCGTTCCCGTCTACACCGCCAAGCCAGACGCGTGCATATATTTGTTGGAATCCGTCTCCGCCCAGCGCACGGCCGTGGACACATGCACCACCACACAAATAAACCTACACGCACGAGGGAGCAGTCGCCGTCGTCAGCTTGCCACTGTCGAGCCAAACGGGGGAACCACGGCCAGTTGAAAATCGCATGGGTGAAGAGACGCGCGATGCTTGCATGTCAGTCTTGAAAGGCAACCGACGTGTGAACGCGGGCACGAGGTCGAAATCCACCAGCCCAGGCGCTGGGTTTGTCGTCCTTGGCGAGAACACGAATAGTTTGGTTCGCGCTCGCTGTCTAGCCGCAGCAGTGTTGGGACTGCGACCTTGCTGCGCTACGGACTGCGCATGGGTTCGAGACATGGCGCGAGCGCGACGCCGGGCGTGAGACCGTGTGTCAAGGGTGGCGCGGGCTTCGTCGGCGCGCCGACGGTTTCCGCGCTCGTGATGGGTTCAACTCCCGATCTACCAGTGCACACTCGGGTTTGAACTGTCGCACCTCGACGTCGGCGTACGTCTGGCCTCGTGCGGCAGTACCCCAGTCGCGGTTCCTTGGGCTGACCGCCCTTGTCAGTTCTGCGAGTGCCACCTGTGCTGTTTGAGCTCGTCGGCGCCTGTATATCATCGGGGTCTTCAGCGGCGCTCGTAACGAGGTTGCAGACTGGCCCGTCGCCCACCAACCAGTGTCGTGACGGACCCGTGTTGCCCACGGACCGGAATGGCATGCACACCGGGCCATGTACCTCGCTCCGTGCATGTGCCGTGCACGTCGTATCCGGCGTGTTGGGTCCATCGGGTCCATTGGGCGAGTCCGAGCCCATGTTGGTACGTTAATGCGCTCTCCTATGCTCGACCCAAGTCGAACGCTCTTGTCATCTGGTCGGTGGGTGCCACCCGTGCTACTTGCGATGGAGCTCGTCGGCGTCGTGTACGGTTCACTCGACTGGCCCGTGACGGGGTTGCATCGGTCCAGGTGGGTCGCCCACGGCCACGGATGCCCACAGGCTGATGTGCCTCGCTCCGTCCTGCGCCGTGCACGCCCTGCACGTCGTGTCCGGTGCGTTTGGTGCGTTGGGTGCATTGGGCCAATCGGGCTCGGTGTCACCAAATGTCCTCGTACCCAAGCCAAGTCCGTGACGTCGCCGGAAACCTGTGCACTGAGAAAGTGATCTGGGTGCGCGGCCCACGACCAGATGCGACAGCCCACGCCGCTCTCGACCCTACGTGGCCCTGGTGGTATCCTCCTGTATCCCGCCACCTTCCGGCGCGTCCGCCTGTCCAACCCGGCCCACACTGCCCACTTTGGCGGGCCAACTACACGCATGCGAGAGCCGGGCACTACGCGGTGGAGATGGGACGAGGGCACGTCAGAGGACGGAGGTGGTTGGGCTTTGGTACTCTCTATTCTACCCATACCATCCAGCACGCGAGCAGTGACCTCGTATGGCGAGTATTGGCAGTGAAGACGGTCTGTCGGTCTTCAATAGGGAGGTTGTCTGTTTCCTCGTTGTTGACAGGGTGTGCGCACGTCCTATGGCTCAGGCAGGTCTGGAGCTTGAGTTGACCGAACGCAAACCTCCGAAACTGAACGTAGGCTAGGCCCGCTCCAGTCCAAGGTCAATACACGCTGCGGCCGGCGGCGTGGGAGTGAACAGATGAGGCATGGGGCAAGTATGCAAACGAGCATTCGTGCAGTCTGGTCATATAGACGGGATGGGTAACAACACGTCGAGCTAGGACATTGGTACGACCACAAGGCGGAAGATTTGGACGGTGAGGCAGCCATCTCGCCCCTTGCCCGCGACTCGTGTCCCTGGTGTATCGGCGTATCGGTCGTCGCCAGCAGACCGAACGTGAGGGAACAGGTGGGAACAGCACAGAGATCGCACTCACACCTGTTCCCACATGATCACACACCGATGTGGCCTACTCGCGCCAGTCGGCGTGCCGCGGTAGTCAGAGTGGCGTAGCTTGGTGGGCCCTTCGGCGTCGTTAGCAGGTTAGGAGCTTGGGAGTTGGGTGTTACATGGTACCCTTTGCGCTAGTTTGGCTGTGCGCTGTTACATTACCACGCCATGTGTGCTAGTACGCTAGTAAGCCGTCGATGGCGCAAGCACGAGCTATCTCCGTCAAACTCGACCAAGTCTGAGCTCTGGAGGTTTCGATGTGACAAACTGTACCAACCCCGTCGTCCCCCCTGCGGTGTGCTCGAGGGCTGGTGTTGCAGACGATCGACTACCTCCGCTCCACCCGTTAGCCCATTGCGTACGGAGATGGTGGCATGGGCAAGACGCTAGGGTGCAGCACGACATAGCGCCAGATAAGGATAGCCGCTCGGTCGTCATCCCAGTGTACGACGATACACTGTCCGCCTGGAGTTCCTGCGACATCGTCACTGATGCCCCCAACTGTAACAATGCTCGTTAGCGGATTGTTCTGTAAGAACCATTACAGAGGACGGCTCGCAGTAAGAGGTCCCTACCAAACGCTATGCAGCTTCGCCTCAACATCGCCACCAATGCCCTCGACCTGCCTGTGTCACTCGTTAGCCGACCTGGGTCATGGGGAGACGCTAGTTTGAACACGAGGCCACGGTGGCGTTCGTAGTAAGAGCACGACACGGCCGTTCGGTCGCTCATGTCGTGACTCACTGACTAGAAGTAAAGAAGCGAGGCAGATGTCCACGCCATGCCCATGTCGTCAACTCTTTATCCACCGATGGTAGTCATGTGCTGCGGTTTCCAACCACCAAGCACACCGGCTCCACCAAGCACGTTGCGCGTCGGCGAGGCATGCCACGTCTGGACTGGACCTGGGGCCTGTATCCAAGGAACAGCGAAGCTCAGTTGCGATTGCATTGAAACGTCGGAACAGGGGGAGGGCGGGGGTTGGGAGCAGTGGGGGGTGGAGAGCAGGGGCTAGGCTGGGGAGGAGTGGGGAGCAGGGGTGGGGTGGGGTGGGAGCAGGAAGTGGGGAGGGCGGTCCGGCCAGCCAAGAGCACAGCACAGCATCTGGTTCGAGCGCGTCGTGGTGCCTTGTGATCGCAACGTGAGGTGCTCGTGCCGGACTTCTCGGCCGCGGGCTGGGTGCGGCGGTGTCCAACACGGCACTGCCATGTAGAGTGTGCTCGCTCGTGACGCCCATGACACCTTGCAGCCTGTTCATTGCTGGGTTATGACTGGGCTGAGCACGACTCCGCCCAGTTTCGGCAATTGGCGCCGCGCCATGTCGCCTTTCCAGCTAAACATGACCAGTTCTCACACTAGAGACAGGATCCATGAAACGAAACGAAACGCTCGCCAAGATACGTGCCACTGCGTGACGATGTCGGAGGCTGTAAGGAGTACAGGGGCGATCCAGACACGATAAACAGCGATCAAACTCGGGCGTATCGGTAACATCCATCAACAAAGTGGAAGGCAAACGACGCGTCGAGACGCGACTTGAGACGGTCATGTTGCATCTTCCCCTCGACCCAAAGTTCCCCTCGACACTCTGTAGCTCGACCGGGTGTGGAGGGCTGGTGGGCCGACGGCTTGACGGGGTGCCTGCCTCGTGCTACGTCTCTTGCGTTACTGCAGTCCCGATGTGCATGGTGCGGCGGCGGTGCTGTGCCCTGTCGACCATGGCGATGAAACAGGGGTAGGGCGGAACCAAGGTGAGGTAAGGTTGTTAAAGTGCTTTGTCGGATCGCCAGGGTGCGGAGCGGTGGCAGGGGGGACAGGGTGCGCGGGAGAGGCGGATTAAGGCTTCGGCACAGCCCTGGGGCCCCCCGAAGATATCGACCCGGTGGAGAGGTCGAGACCAGGTGGGATTACCAAATGGGCGCCGACAAGGGCACTGGTGGCACCTGTGGCAGCTAGTGAGTGACGGCCATGCTTAGAGGGAGTAAGGATACCCAAGTTGACTGCCGAGGTTGCTACGGTGAGAAGCAGGGTTGCTTTTGTTACTTAATGGTGTGAGGGGGAAACACGGGAAGCCCAGCATGCTGTAGTGCGTGAAGGAGTGGAGGAGCCAAGAAGGGGAGCGGCGGGAACCTGGATGGCGAGGGACCAGTTACTAGGAACGTTCAAGGAAAGTAGGGTGCAATGGTGTTTCTGGGCCAGGCCAACAATCATTACTGGGACGAAGGCGACAGGGGGCGCGGGACGCTGCCTTGAATAAACGCGAAGATGGGGTTTGCACCGCACCCAGGGGTACCCTTGTACCTTTACTGGGTTGTACTACTGGATCCGGTGATACGTGATGTAACGAGATCAACACGAGTTACTCGTGCATGCAGTGGCCGCAGGCTGTGGGGGGTGATGTGGTGCAAAGGGGGCGTTTCACCGAGTGACTAGGGGTTTGCAGGGATGGGTACCGGCTGTGCCTTTCGTCGCGTGGAAGGCACTGCTAAACAGCAAATGGCACCATGTAGCCCCACCCGTACCACCGCCATTGCATCGCCCCCGTCCAGCCATGTTGGTCTTGACACTGCCCCCTAGCGTACTCATGTCGTTCACACTGCACCATTGCGCTATCGCACTCCCGCGTATCACCGCCTTGCTCATCTGAGCCGACGTACATGCTGTACCTTGCCCCTTTGCCAGCTTCCCGGCCCCCGATATGGACGGCCATCCGCTGGTTGTAGGGTCCAAGATTGCACTGCCTTGCATGTCTTGGGTCGTCGCCATCAGGTCCATCGCGTTTTAGGATCTGTTTTGGGCGCGTCTAGAGTCCGACTGGCGTCTGCCCGTACACCGGTCCCCCAGTGCCTTGTACTCTGACCCTTTGACATCCCCTCCTTACGGTTACACATGCTTGTTCTCAACTCGGCACTCACTCGGCAGATGGGCCTGTCGTTGACCTTTTGCTGTGGCCCGGCCGTGCCGTCATGCCGCTGCTGCTACCCAACAATGCTGCAACCCCCGCGTGCGCGTTGTGGCTGTGCGCTACGCGCCCCTCGTCGGCCTTGCTCCCTGTCTAGTGTTGGCATCTTGATCAGCGGCACGAGTGCAAGCCGAGGAAGGAGGCAAGGTCCACCGGGACGTGCCAGCGCACACCCGCGACTACAATACTAGTCGCCTGCTCACTTTCCTTTCTTTCTCTTTCTCTCATCCTCACCATCACCATCACGCTCACCGTCGACACTGGTGACCATGGATCCGTTCCAGAACCCCCCGCCGCCGCCCCCGCGGCCGCCCACGGACGAGGAGGGAAACCTCCATCTCCACCCCCTCCAGCCCGCGCCGTCCATCACGTCCACCATCCACGACCCGTTCCAGGACAATGGCGCCTCGGGCTACCAGCGTGAGAGCTACTGGGGAAACGAAGAGGACGAGGAGAACGTCCCACTCACCCAGAGGTATGTACCACTTGTTGTTGCGGGCGAGAGGTTGTCCCCTGCCTTGGTCGTGTCGAACGTGCACACCGCAGACATTCCTTTCTGGGATTGCTTTGCCACTACCACGCGCCTTGGACGCGTCGCACGGGTGTTTGACGCAGCGCACGGCCCGACGCGTCCCGCCATGAGAACCCCACTAACAATACAGCGCCGCC
Source organism: Pascua sp. PH4015B (assembly GCA_025502685.1). Taxonomy (NCBI): domain Eukaryota; kingdom Fungi; phylum Basidiomycota; class Tremellomycetes; order Trichosporonales; family Trichosporonaceae; genus Pascua; species Pascua sp. PH4015B. The sequence continues at coordinate 139,901 of JAMFRD010000040.1, forward strand.
GGTGCTGGCTACGGCGCCGGCGCCTACGAATCCGTCCCCAGCAGCGACTTTGGTCACGGCGGCGACTATGGCCCTTCCCCCGCCAGCACCTTCAACAATGCCGGGTACGGCGCGCCCAACAGCCAGCAGCCTGCCTTCCACGGCTACCCGCCGTCGGGCCAGGCGCCGTTCACGTCGTTTGGGGGCCCCCAGCCAGGCTTTTCCTCTGGCGGTAGCCTTCGGTTCGCCGAGCCCAACCGCGGCGGAGTCGCCTTCCCCACCCCCAAGGCTCTCCGCGACAATGATTTTATGCGCCGCCAGACGCTCCGCCACGCCAAGACGCGCAAGGTCAAGCTCTCCAAGCAAGGTCACTGGATCCAAGAGTACCCCGTGCCGAGTCTGGTTTCGGGGGCCGTCGAGGAAAAGTACAAGGCGCAGGGCCAGAAGAATGAGTTTACGTATGTTTTTGTTGTGTTTGTCTACTGAACCCCCCAAACTGACCCTCCCAAAGCCACATGCGCTACACGGCAGCCACCTGCGACCCCGACGACTTTGTCCGTGAGGACGGCTGGGGCCTTCGCACGAGCCAGTGGGGCCGTGAGACCGAGCTCCTCATCGCTGTCACCAGCTGTTAGTATCGCCGTGATCTGAGAGCATTCCATCTGTAAAGACCACCTTCTCACGCTGCAGACAACGAGGACAAGACGCTCTACTCGCGTACGCTTCACCACCTCATGACCAACATTCGCGACATTTGCAAGACCAGGAAGTATGTATCCCCTTCCCCGCTCGATTTCCAGAAAATAAGCCCTAACCCCCAGGTCCAAGTTCTGGCGCCGGACCGCCGAAGAGGGCCGTCCCGGCTGGCAGCGTATCACTGTCGCCCTGGTCGCCGACGGTCTCGAGCCGATGGACAAGTCTGTGCTCGACGTGCTCGCCACCATTGGTGTTTTCCAGGACGGTGTCATGAAGAAGGCTGTCGACGGCAAGCCCACCGTCGCCCACATCTTCGAGGTATGTAACCCGTGGCATATATCGCCTGCAGACATCAAAACTCACTCGTACAGTATACGACCCAGGTTTCGGTCAACACCGACTGCGATCTCATCAAGCCCCACCCCAACAAGGAGGACAACCTCGTCCCCGTCTCAATCATCTTCGTGATGAAGCAGAAAAACGCCAAGAAGATCAACTCACACCGCTGGCTGTTCAATGCGGTGGGTCGCCACCTAGACCCCGAGATCTGTGTCCTCATGGACGCTGGTACCAAGCCTGGCCACAAGGCCATTTACCACCGTGCGTATCCTTGTTCGACATTGTTGATTCAGTATTACTGACGCTCGATACAGTCTGGGAGGCCTTTTACGTGAGTTCTTCTTTCGAACGAGTGTTATCCTGTCTCTTGCTAACAACCACAGAACAACAAGAACCTCGGTGGAGCCTGTGGTGAAATCCACGCCCAGATCAACATGGGCAAGAAGCTCATCAACCCCCTTGTCGCCGCTCAGAACTTTGAGTACAAGATGTCCAACATCCTCGACAAGCCTCTTGAGAGTAGTTTCGGCTACGTTTCCGTCCTGCCAGGTGCCTTCTCTGGTGAGAAAATTGAACAACTCGAAAATAGCGGAAAACTCACTCCCCAGCTTATCGCTACCGCGCCATCCAGGGCCGCCCGCTTGAGCAGTACTTCCACGGTGACCAAACGAGTGAGCCTCCCCCTAACGCCTTTCTAGAATTCTAGTAGCTCACACTGTCAGTGGCGGTCCGCCTCGGCAGCAAGGGTCTCGCTGGTATGGGCATCTGGACGCAAAACATGTACCTCGCAGAGGGTGAGTAAAACTGTACCCTGTGTGTGCTGACAGTACAGACCGTATCCTCTGTTTCGAACTCGTTGCCAAGGCAAAGGAGCGCTGGACACTCGCCTACGTCAAGCCCAGCAAGGCCGAGACCGACGTACCCGAGGAAGCTGCCGAACTGATCAGTCAGCGTAGGCGTTGGCTCAACGGCTCGTTTGCCGCTTCGGTTGTGAGTCCACCCACAGCCCCGATAGATGCAGATGCTCACCCGCATGTAGTACTCGATTGTCCGGTTCTATCGTATCTACAAGAGCGGCCACGGCATCATCCGGTATGTTTTGTTTCCCGTTGAGCCGCACCTCCTAACCCTTCTCCAGCATGTTCTTCTTCCACGTCCAGGCCCTTTACAACATCTTCAACCTCATCTTTTCTTGGTTTGCTCTCGCCAACCTCTGGCTCACATTCTCCATCGTCATCAACATGATCTCAACGTCCGACAAAGATGGGTCCAAAGCGTCTAGTCTTTTCGCCAGCAATCCGAACATCGTAAGTCAAGCGTTTCTGGTTCTCGTCATTCACCTGCTGACCGTTTCTAGACGTACTGGGTCAACCAGGGTGTAACATGGCTTTATCTTGGTTTCCTCTTCCTGCAGTTTATCTTGGCCCTTGGTAACCGACCCAAGGGTGAACGTGGCATGTACATTGCCAGCTTTGTGTAAGTTTTCTTCGTCGTAGTAAGCGGGGGTAATGCTGATCACTGGCTTAGCGTCTTCGCACTCCTGTCGGCGTATCTAATCCTGTGCTCGATACTCCTCTCAATCGGGGCGTTCCAGGTAGGTTCTGATGACCATCTGACACGCGGTCAACACCATTGACACCGGTGCAGGGTCTATTCAAGAAATTGGTGCCCGACCCCGAGCAGTTGTACCCAGACCAGAAGATGGAGGTGGATGCTTCTTGGGAGGAAGGCTTCAAAAAGATGTTCACGGACCCTAAATCAATGTTACTGCCTGCAGCAGTCATGTCTGTCCTTGGCATTTACACTATTGCGTCCTTCCTCTATGTGAGTCGACTGCTTTGATGTCGCAGCTCAGCTGACTTGCAGCGTGACCCCTGGCACATGTTTACCTCGTTCCCGCAGTACATGGTAAGTCCAGGAAAGACAGCTGGAAAGACAGCATTCGGTATGACTTGCCCTAACACCAAAGCTCATGGCGCCGAGCTTCACCAATATCCTCAACGTGTATGCCTTCTGCAACCTACACGACGTGTCGTGGGGTACAAAGGGCTCAGACAAGGCCGAAGCGCTGCCAGAGGTTTCGACCAAGAAGGGCAAGGACGGTGCAGTGGCTGAAGACGCTATCCAGGTAAGAACCTGTCGAATATGCTGGTATGGCTATGACTTTGCTAACAGGGGCAGGACGAGAAGCAACTCAACAAGGCATTTGAAGAGACCATGTCACGCGCCTTGACGCCCATGAAGATTGTCGTCGAAAAGGAACCCCCCAGCATGGATGTGAGCTGCCCGACTTGGCAATACGAATGGGATGCTGACTGCCATCAGGACTCTAACCGCACGTTCCGCACCAACTTTGTCCTTCTGTGGCTACTTTGCAATGGGGCCCTAATCGTCGCGATTTGCTGGGGCAACGGCCTTGACGCAACCAAAAAGAGCCTTAGGGGATGCTTGGGCGAAAAATATAATGGCAAAAAGCCAGATGGCACCCTGCGGAAGGAACCCGTCATCGACGTCAGCCCAGACTGTCTCTTTGAGGCTGCCGATGTCATGAAAAAGATGTACAGCGACCGCACAGACGTGAGTGAACAGTTGTGTCCATGGATGGACTGCCCGCTGACATCTACACAGTGGTACTTCATGTTCCTTCTTGTGGGCACGTTCGCCCTCACGTTTGTCCGCTTCATCGGCTGCCTCTGGTTCTGGTTCGGTCGCCAGCTAGGCCGCATGTGCCGCAAGAACTAGAACACGAGCAGGAAATCATACCTGCATGCCATCAAGAGGCCGATACTCGGCTGTGATATATATATTCTTTGTGAATGGCGAATATCCGCCCTCATGTGATATCCCTGATCCCGTCTTAACTCGAAACGAATATGCAGAGTCGTGTCCATTTACGGTGCGCTGGACTGCAGGAGTGCCACTGAGCAGGTACGAGTGTGACCGGAAGTATTGAGACGGTCACATTGAGCTCTCTCGCGCGCCATGTTGAGTGTTGAGCATGGACACTCTCTACATCGATCCGAAGGTACGAGTAGGAAGCCGACCATCAGGGCCAGTTCTACTACGCCGTGCTCAATGCAATCTTGCAATTGTGCAGCGCTACGATGTCCACCATGCACGTCAAGAACTACGATCTCGACGCAAGAGTGGGAGACGGGAGACGGCGGTCCCAACATTTTTCTTGCATTTCCTGTACGACACCCTGCGTATGTGCGACCAACCTCAGTGTGGCAGTCTCACTACTTTCCCGTCGCACCTGCACCAGAGCGAGCGAGGCGTTCAGTGCCTCGTCCCCGATGCCGGGCCACTACATCTTACGGTGCAGGGCACGGGTTGACAGTAGACGTCACCGGCCGAGAGCGAGGCTTTTTACTTGGAGACATTGTCGAGAAGAGGAAGAAAGAGGCGCCGGTACTGTTGTCGGCACAACAAAGGCCGTCGGTACTTGGTTCCACACCGAGCATCTCTAAGCCCAAACGGTTCCATGGGCGCGCCGCCAAAGCTGACATTAACACACAGGTGCGTCCCGAAAGTCATGAGAATGCCACTTTGAGCTCGCGTGAGCGCACGGCGCGTTTACAGGGCCACGCACAGGAAATGCAGGACACAACAAGTAACAAAGGTCGGTCAAGCCACTTGTCATGCTATGGGATGGAGGGGGAGGTTGTCTATGCGCAACTTGGCCTGTACCCGGGGTCAAAGCAGCATTCTCATGACTTTCTGGACGTACCTGTAGTGCAGTACCGCACTCGCCGAAACCCGCCCCGCAAGGCTTACCCCCCATGCCCAACTGTCCTCCAACCCCACGTCCAGAGTCAACCTGGTGGCGTGTGGGGATGTGCGACTCGTAGCATTGTCTACCAGCACAACTGCATGCCTTCCATGCCCCGCACCAACCCTCGAAGCCGGTCGACCCCGACGCGCCCGCCTCGACACCCGCACATCCTTTCCAGACAAGGCCACTTAGCTCAGTTGGTTAGAGCGCATGCTTAACATTGGATCTCCACTGTTTAGCGCATGAGGTCGGCGGTTCGACCCCGCCAGAGGTCAGATCTTTTTCTCCTGCATCGTACGCGTCTTTTTTGTCTACTCCTCTTCGTATGTCATGGTGGACTGGGTCGGTAGAAGAAAGACTCGCATTGGTGGCACCGCAAGTTTAGACAGGAACGCCATTTTGAGCACGGACAGGAGTTCAGGGTCATTCAGGCACGGAACAACTGAATGCCCTGTCTGAATATTTTTGCTCCCGTGGCACTTTTGAATAACGTGATTTTTGGCGGGGGTAGCACAACTTTGGAACCCCCCCAGTTGCCTCCATGCATGGATTTTCTTGCAGGAAAAGAGTACATCATCTTCTACAGACATGTATCTATGCGGTTGAGGATTAGGTGGTTAAGGGGCTAGGGGGTTGGGGGGTTTGAGGTATTAGGTGGTTGAGGCTGTATGTAGATCGTCCAGATGCTCCTATTTTCGGCCGTACGGTCGCAAACGGGAGGCAAAAAGTGCTACTGTAGCCGAAAATAATACTTATGCAAGATCTTTAGTAGTGCTATGGAAGCTCTTAAGATTCGAAAATGCCACTGTACTCGACCAAAAAAAAAACAACTCCGCGTCTGGTCTTATTTACTGTCGGCACTCACGCTGTTCCTGGCAAAACTTGCGGAATGCTTCACATTCACCTGCCGCCACACTTTGGGTCGTGCGAATGGTATTGTAGGGCCGAGGCCGACATGTTCAATGGCGGCTTGTTGTGGCGCCGGGCTAGTCCCATCTGGATTTGCAGAACTGGCCCACAGCCGCGGTACATGCATACAGCGGCCCAAAGGGAGAACGCACATGCTGGGATACCTGGATGGATTGGTGGATTGCGACGCACTAGTGTGTGATCGCGTGAGATGTGTTCCTGGGTTTGGCCAGAGCTCAAGTGGCGTGCTATTTTGCCACTTTGCCTCGTTTCTCGCCTTGTCTGTCGCTTTGCCGCCCACTTGCAATGGTAGGTACATGAATGCATCTCAACAAAAAAGGAGAGTGAGTGAGTCCGAGTCCATTGGCACCGAGCCGATTGACGCCGGGTTCGGCTGCGGTGCCTCCCAACAAGAAAGAGAGAGTCCATTGACGCCAGCACGCGTGCTCGCGTCCAACCACTGACACGTCTAAGGTCTAGTGCGTGACGATTGCGGAAATTGCAAAGTCGTGTTTCCCATTCTTGTCGTCGGTCTTGTCGAGAATCTCGCACGTGACGGTATGTTTACCTGGTGGGACACGCTCGGCGATAATGTGGAGCGACGAGATGCAGACAAAGTCCCATCGCGAGACGACCTCGACGGCGGTGTTCTTGGCATTGTCGACCCAGCACCTGGCGTTTCCATAGTTTTGGTCGCAGCGCATGTGGAAGAGGCCCACAATGCCGGCGTGCACCTCGATGTCGTCGAAGGTGATTGTCGCGCCGGGGGTGGTGCCCTTCCACCAGTGCTTGCCGCGGTGCTCGTAGTGCTCCCAGCCCGAGTTGACCGAGGGGCGCATTGTGGGCAGGCCATCGGATCCGAGCACACCGGTGCTCTTGCAAAACGACGTGCCCTCGGGCAGCGGCTTGTCGCGCAGCCAGTGCTGGTTGAGCCGCAGCGACGGCAGCGTGAACGGGTCCCAGTGGTGGTTGAGCGCGCTCCCGCTCACGCCCGGGTACGGCAGCCAGGGCTTGTCTTCCTCCTTGACATTGGCCGGGTTGTAGCTCGCGTGCGACAGCTCTGGCTGCTCCACCTCGGCAACGTACTCGGAGACTGGCCGCGGCACGATAGCCTGCTCGGCCTCTTCGGCCGCCCGGCAACTCTCGCGCAGCAGGTAGCGCACCAGAATGTCCCCCATGTATTCGTGCCCCAGCTCGTTCGGGTGCCGGATGTCGGGACTGTCAAAGCGCGAGATGCGCTCGTCGGGGAATTGAAGCATGAACGGGTACATGAAGATGCGCATCGACAGGCGGGGAATGTCCTGCGTGTTGTCAGTACGCGTCGTCAACGAGGTCACCCAGGAGAGCAATTTGGTGCCTGGGTTTCATGCATGAACCCTAATCTCCCACAACACTTGCCCCATCAGTAGTGCCACACCTTGCACCGACGCCTCGGAAACGACACATCCCTGTTCTACCTGACAACCATGGCACGTTCCCACTCACATAATACTCTGAGACGACATTGTGCAAGTGCGCCGCATTGACGAATGGCTTATCCGACCCAAACGACGACAGCATCATGACGGCGTTATCGGGGCGGTTGGATAAGAGCTGCCGCACAAGAATCTCAGTGTACATGGCGGTATCGTGCTTTTCCCCAAGCTTTTCCACCTTGTTTGCGCTGGACGTGTCAGTTGTGTATCACCATCGCGTGTAGTGAAGTGTTTGGATCGACTAGGTTGTCTCCCTCCTCCCTCTGCGCGTTTTGCTCCACTCGGGAGGCAGGTGATAAAGCACTGGGGACGCTAACTCACTTTTCCAGGTCGTTGACGGCCGACTCGACAATGTACAGGTCCGCGTCGGTGGGCGCGTGGAGCTGGTAGCACGAGGAAAAGTACTCTGAGCCTTGGCCGCTGAGCAAAGGTTGTCAGCCAAATGGAAGAAGCGCATGTGCGACTGGTGCCACACCAACTCGTCATGGTTGACTTACGCAAAGCCCGTGTTGATGACCGTCACGTTGGGGTACCACTTCTGCAGCATGTTTGTCATGTGGGTAGTGTACGGGAGTCCGCCAATGGTCCTGTTGATGCCGTGTCCTGCGGTGATTGACCCGCCAATGGCGACGATTTTCTCCCGTTGTCAGCATGCCAGTATAGCGATAACCACGTCAATGCAGGCAACGCACACCACCCCCAACTGGACCGCTACGTCCCACAACCACGAACTTGCGACAGTACTCACAAATGGCTCGCCAGCGACGAGACGGCGGAGTGCGCGCCGCATCCGGATCCCCGAACCGCGGTGCGCAATGCTCATCTCGAGCGCGACTTTGCCCCACTTGTCGTCGAACCTGCGGAGGTCGGCGGCGTGGTCTGGCAGGCTCGAGCACATAAAGTCATAGAGGTCCTGCTTTGTTGGTGACGCCTCGGTGTACGACTGGGCACTCGGTCGGAGGTGGTCGAGGATGGACCGGCCTGCGTCGACTGGGTTGTAGAGCGTGTTGGACGACGCGAGGAGGATAAAGCCCGACAGCCATACGATGCCGAGGATGACGGACGAGATGAGGATGGGGCGTGATAGGCGCATGTTGCCCAGTGTGGTGCGCATCACGGTCATGACGGGCGTTGGTGGGTGAAGGAGGGAGGAAGGAAGGAGTGTGGGTCGGAAGTGAGAAATGGAGGCCGACGGCGTGGTTTGCGTCGTGCCAACCAGAGAAAGATATGCTAGTCTTGGGGTGATAACGAGAGTTTGTGTAAAGGTGTCTCTGTCGATCTCTCTGAGACCTCGAAGAGAGTGTGTATAAGGAGAGTAAGAGTGTATGAAAGAGACGAGAGTAGTGGTCGGTGCCCAAAAAAGAAAAGAACAGAGTGATAACGCGATAGAGGGGGAAGGGTGAGGATCCGGGGAGGCAAGGGGGGGGGGGGGGGGGGAAGGGGAAGTAATGGAGGGCGTAGGTGAATGGCGGGCTAGAGGTACTGCAGGAGAAACAATGTCCTTGTAGCAGTGGTGGTGGTGTACATTCTGGACGGGCGCGTACGGGCGGGCATACGGGTATGTGCCCCTGTACGGAGCCGCTGTTGGGTACACAGACCTGCCTTGCTGCCGGCAATCCGACCCGTAGAGCGCCGCACAGGCCACTGCAGATATGCAGATCTGATGTCAGACTTGAAAGCGCCCATGAATGGACAAAATGTCGAGCGGCGCACAGTAGAGTAGCAGTGTGGCGGCGATTCAAAGCGTTTGCCGCCCCTGCCGACTCTGAATTGATTGTCTCGTCTTGGCGGCCCAAAGCAAGACAGGCCAAGCTACGCAACCTACCAAGCGTCAACACACACCCAAACGCAAGCTTTCGGGCCGCGGGTGTGACCAGGAAAAGAAGCGGGACTCTCATCTGCTACCGACTTACGTGCATTACGTGTCCACCTGCGCAACTGCACGCTACGACAAGAAGGTGTGGAGGGGGTGTTGTCTTGTATTCGTTCCCGACATGAAGGCGGGATGGGTGGATATCGACACGGACAAAGATTGCCGCTCGCTCTCTCGGAACAAGGAACAGCGGGAATAGCAAGGGGGAACCAGGGGAACCAGGAGGAACCAGGGCCACACACGGCGGGAATAGCCAAGGCAAGCTGGCAAACTCGCAATGCAAGGCAAGGCAAGGCGAGCCGCGGCGGGGCTGGTTCAGGGACGATACTTAAAGTTGTTCCTGAACAGGTACGCGCCCAATGTTTACGCATTCCCGGCCCAAAAAGAGGCGGAAGTTGTCGAATTGGTAAATTGGCCCCAAACACAGTCATGCTTGAATACCTCTTCGCTTCCACCTGCCTACCCCACGGGGAAACCAATGCTCTTCGAAAATACACGTCCTTGTGTTTTGTGTTGGTTTGTGATAATGTCACGTGCAGAGATAATGTGACGTCGAGCGAATGCATGCCGTCAGCCAAGGTCGCCGATCACCGATGTCTGGACGGATCGACGGACGGTCTGTGCGCGTGCGCATGATAGTGTGCGTGTACTTGACAACCTGGCCTCTCAATCCTCCACATCGCACACTCTCCACTACACCAGTCTTGCCCACCGTCGCTACCTTGCAAGTCTACCCACCTCGTCGGCATTGCGTCCTCTCGTTAACGGTTCTGCCCTCGTGCGTTGCCTACGGCTATCAGCAACAATGGACGGCGCCGCGTTCTCCTACAGCGGGTTCCCGCACCTCGTCGAGGCGATCCTGCCCCACGTTCCCTACGAGTCTCTGGTCGCATGGCGTACCGTTTGTCGCGACTTTCGCGATACGATCGATGCCATTCTCGCATACGATTTGGTCCTTTCCTTTGCAATCAATGTCCAAAGCAACACGGATGCGGCTATGGGACATTGCAAACACCAGCGGTCATCGGGGGATAATCGTCGCTTGGGTGCTCACCCACGTTTCATGCCCGCTGTCGAGCTGCCGGTGGACACTCGTGTCGATTGGTCGTTCCTCGCTGGCACTCGCTATGTCACTATCGGGGACGAGACGGTGCTTTGGGGAGTAATGATGTCCTACAATGCCTTCATGCCGCTTATTCCCCAACTGGACGGTATACGCGCCATGACCTTCTCGTCGCTTTCTTTCATCACTCCAGACTGGATGTCTTTCCCCACCCCAGACCCACAGGCTGTGCCGCGTGCCTTCACCGTACTGCGAATGGACTTTCCTCCTATCGAGGCCCGCACTGCCAGAGCAATGATGTATCCTCGTGGAAGGCTCGGTGGAGGCGTGTGGATCGTCTATCCTAAAGTTCCTAGGGCCGAGCTTGTCATTTCTAACTCTGGATGCGCGGACCCGTACCCGTGGAGCCCGTGGGGCTCGTTCGCGGTCGAGGTCCCCCTCCCCGCGTGTGTGGATGAGTTTGTTGTTGTTTTCACCAAGGACCTGGGCAAGTCGGATTACATCCCGGACCCTCGCTTTGTCTTCCTTCTCCGTGACCTCCTTGACGACATTGCCACTGCCCTTGCTTCCATCGTCCCGCATATCAAGTGTTCCGTGGTCGGCGTCGATCAACTCTCGCAACATGCTCTCGCGTACTTGTCCTGGTATGGCGCCAAACCAGACTGGCAGGTCGGCCTGGCCAACCTTGTGATGCAAAACGGCAAAACCAAATATGGATGGAGCGAGAGCGAGGCCAAAGCTCACGCTGCCGCAATCACCTTTGTCTCTCACGACCAGGCTCCCCCTTGATGCAATGACAATATCGCGAGAGTACCCGGGATGGCTCGAGGTCGTAGCCGCCAGTACGCCAGCACGCAGCGTTGCATGCATGCGCTGTGGCCCCGTTGCCTGCATGCCCGCAGCAGCGCAACCACGTGGCATGGATGGCGGCCGGCTGTGGGCGCGTGGGCCCGTACTTCGAGCCGAGCTTGCCGAGCTACCCAGCTCGCCGAAGGGCATCGACGTCATCCAACAACATGCGCAGCAACAACAACGCTCGACTCGAAACATCGACACGTCAAAGCTATAAGCACTCCCCTGGACGCACAAACCTCACCTCATACGCATCACCCCAGCCCATTCCCGCACACCATGGCAGACGCAGACTCGAACCCGCCCGAACCCGTCATCGTCCTGTACGACCTCGCGTGCACAAAGGGTGTGTGCTTTTCGCCCGTTGTGTGGCGCATCCGCCTGATGCTCAACTACAAGCGCATCCCGTACAAGACTGTCTTTCTCGAGTTTCCGGATATCAAGCCGACGCTCGCGCCGGTGTGAGTTGGTTTTTTTAGGGGTGGCGAGGTTTGGATGTGTGGCTGGTGTTAGTTGTCCGTGGTGGTGTTGGTGGTGTGGCGTTTCGTCCATGTCTGTGTTCTGGGATGTGCGTTGGTGTGGGTGGTTCGACCCCCATGTCTGGGCTAGAGTCTCTATTATGTGCCGGGGTGCTTACTCTCCATCACGTCTATTCTCTAAGATGTCCGATCTCTGGTGCAGTTGTTCTCGACCGCGTGTCTACGCTCTGCAGTATCTATTCTACAGGGGCTGCTGCTTGCGGATGTACCTTCTCTCGCACGTCCGAACTCCCCAGAAGCCCTCCCCGTCCGTTCTTCCCCCCCCCATCCTCCTTGACCTGGCAGACAGCAACTAACATACCTCCAGGCTCCCCCCACAAGACGCCAACTTCAAATACACAGTGCCCACAATCCACCACCTCCCGACCAACACATACCTAACCGACTCTGGCCCCATCGCGCAATTCCTCGAGACCACCTTCCCGTCCCCTCCCTTAACCATGACCTCTTCTCTCGGCCGGGAAATCGAGTCCAAGGCCCGTGCGTGCGCGCGCGTCTCGCAGGCGTCAGTCCAGACGCGCGAAGCGAACATTCTCTCGCCGCGCTCCCAAGTCCACTTCCTCGCCCGGGTCGCGGAACAGGGGCGCAGGCTCGAGGACCTCCTCGCGACCGAGGACGCCGTCTGGACAGAGATGCACCCCCAGCTCCAAGAGGTCAGCGACCTCCTCCAGACCAATGGAGCGAAGGGGCCGTATATCCTCGGTGCCGATCCCAGCTATACCGACTTCTTCTTCGCGGGCGTCCTCCAGTCCGCGAGAGTCATTGATGAGGGGGTGTTCCAGAGGTATATCAAGTATCCCGGGTTTAGGAGGGTTTATGAGGCGTGTGTGCCGTTTATGGATAGGAAGGACTGAGACGGAGGGAGGGAGGGATATAGAGTGCGGCAATGATAGAGTGATCCAGGATGAAGGACAATGAAGTGTTTCGAAGTGTATATTGGTGGACTTGAGGCGACAAGGTGATCATGAGGCTCATCTCAGCTGACAATGGAGTGTTTGGAACACCAAATATTTGTCGTACTAACACGACAAACTCATATGTGGTTCATCTCTGTCCCATACCCATACACCTCCCAGTGTTCGCCCTGACGGTAGTGTACTGGAAATGGCTGCCGAGGTCACGTCCGAGCGAACAGATCACTAAGACAGAAGCGGTGTCAAGTGGCCAGTCCGAGGAGCATACTCGTTGATAGCGAACTAGATGGTGTCAATTGTATGTTGTAAGAACAGAAGGGGAGAGGGGTAGTGGCGAGAAATGAGGGGGAGGTGGGGATGAGGCGGAGGAGATGGGCAGTGGGGTGTCGAACAGATACAACAGAGTCCACGAACAGCTCAGATAGCCACCGGGCCCCGGGCGTCGGCCGACCCAGACGAACAGGCGGGCGCCGTATGTCACGATTCAAGCTGCTTCAAATCTCACATCGAGACAGCCAGAACTCTGAATCTTGTGCAACTTCCCAGTCACTCGATCCTCGTGTGTGATCCCGGTTGTTCAAGCTGGCGTCCCGTCCACGATGGCATTGTCCAATGATCAGTGGTGCCTGAGCCCTCAGCTACCGAGTATACCGTAGTGACTTCGATGTAAAAATGCATAAATGCATCACTTCACAAAGCTATCACCACCATGCCACTCACGTAGCCACCATGTCGATCCATTGATCCTTGATCGTGGACCCTGGCCGCCACGTGACGCCACGCGGGCCCGCGATCGACGAGACGAGTGGAGTAAGTGGAGGTGTGGTGGAGGCACGGGTCATATCGTCCTACGTCATGCAAAAAGCCGACGGCCACAACCCCCCACAATACTCTCAAGTGCTCTGCGGGATCTTTGGAACAGAGGACTTCCCGGCTTGCCAAAGGACCCATGGAATCAGCCCACACCTAGGAACGTGTCTGGAGAGCGCGGATATAGTCGCGGTCGGGACTTGTGGTCTGGAACGTGGAGTGGAACGCAATTCAACCTGACGGCATTGAGGTGGAGTGGTGGTGGAGTTGGGGGAGCAGTGGTGGAGGGTGGTGGAGGATGTTACCCAAACTCCCACGAACCCGACGGCCAGGGTGGTGAGTCTCTGTTGCTTGCTGGCAGTCTCACGAGGTATTTAAACTCGACAGCAATACTGGACATGTCTCATCATCAACTTCAGCGACTCCAACCACCACCACCACAACCACCACAACCACAAACCCAACCACCCCATCACCCACCACCATGTCGTCGTCGTCCAACATCAAGAACGTCAAGTACAAGAACCTCGGCTGGGAGAGCTCTGGCGACCTAATCTTCCCTCCGGACTTTGACGAGAAGAAGAAGTACGCGACGATTCTCTCTGCGCACCCGATCGGGAGCTGCAAGGAGCAGACTGCGGGCAACGTATACGGTGCCGCTTTGGCCAAGGCGGGCTTTTTGGTGTTTGCGTTTGACGCGAGCTTCCAGGGCGACAGCGGGGGCGAGCCGCGGTTCATCGAGGACCCGGGACTGCGCGTGGGCGACTTCCGCTTTGCGATCGACTACCTCGTGACGCTGCCGTATGTGGACGCGGACCGGATCGGCGCGCTGGGCATCTGCGGCGGCGGGGGTTACGTCGTGCACGCGACCATGACGGACCACCGTATCCGGGCCGTCGTGTCCGTCACGGGCGTAAACTTTGGCCGCATGGTGCGCGAGGGCTTTAGCGAGTTTGCGCCCGTAAAGGCCATGGAGAAGATGGGTGCGCAGCGGACGGCCGAGGCGCGCGGCGCCGAGCGCAACATTCTCAAGTTCCTCCCTGACTCCGTCGAGGAGGCCAAAACGGCGGGCATCACCGACATTGACCTCGTCGAGGCCACAGACTACTACCGCAACCGCTGCCCGCAGCCCCACGGATGCGTGTCGGGCCTCTTTTCGTTCAACTCGGCCGCCACCGGCTGGGACGCGTACAACCACTGCGAGACACTCCTCACCCAGCCCATCATGATCATCATCGGCGACAAGCCGGGATACTTTGGAGCCTACCGCGACGGCATGGAGCTCTACGGTCGCGCGGGCTCAAAGGACAAGGAGCTCGTTGTCGTCGAAAACGCCTCCCACTATGAGCTGTACGACGACAAGAAGGCTACCGGGTATGCGATCGACAAGATGATCCCCTTCTTTAAGAAGTACATTGGCGAGCCGACAAAGTAGATTAGACTGTGTCCCCGATGGATTGCTTGTGAAGTTATACCGTTGGATTGCATTTGGGGGGTCGAGTCGGGTCGGTGTGAAGAGCGTAAAGTCAGTGCGGGATCGGGACGTGAAACCAGTTGTCGCCAGAGTCCTGCCTCGATATATCAGTATGATACAAGTGGCACATTGGAGAAGACTGTTTCCAGCGCGCTGGTAGGTAACCTGCGATCAACCGAGTAAATGGGTGATTGGGTCAGCGATTCTCGTGCAGTGGGCCAGCTGCAACATCGGGAGTGGGATCGTGACGGAGCGCACGCTCCTTCGTGCATGTAATTCACATGTATTATTGGCACATACTCCCTCGGAAACCGAGGGCCTGATCGCCAGTCGTCCTAACCTACAACAGCGCTCTCCCTGAGACTCTCCTTCCCTTCTAACCCTACCCTCCTCCCCACCCCCTACCATCCCAGCCCGGGCCCCAGCCCCACACGCCGCTCTCACCAGCCACGGTAGAGCTTTGCCCACCCCTCCTCGTTGACAATCTTGCGCGCCGCGTCGACGAGGCCGACGTACGGATCGGTAGCTGGGCGGAGGGAGATGACGTCCTCCTCTGCGCCTGCAAACTGGAGGCCTTCGGGTGCGCCTGCCTCGGGGTCGAGGTGGAGCTTGCTGCCGAGTGTGGGCTGGACGGAGAGCTTTGTGCAGATGACTGCGAGGGGCGCAAACACGAGCATGGTGAGGAGGATGATCATGAGCATGACGCCCGTCATCTGCGCGACGGACACTTTGGCCGGGTCGGTATCGAGAAAGATGTAAAACACGGTGACGAGGACGAGCACCTCTCCGGCTGTCCGGATGGCAGTGGCCGCAAAAAGACCGGGCGTGCGGTACAGCGCGAACGGGGACGAGCGCTCGCGGTCGGTCAGGAGGATACGCAGCGCCTCGCGCGGCCGCGACGGCAGCCGGAACGGCGTCACCACCGCCCGGTTCAGGATCACCGTCATAGGCAGCGCGGTGATGCCCACAAACGCCGCAAAGGCAAACAGGCGCCAGTCAAACAGCCGCAGGTGCTCCAGATCCGGCGACGCAAGCACCATTAGGAAAATGTACACGTCCACCGTGACGAGCACGAGTGCCATCATCACCAGCGTCGCGTACGTCCCTGTCGGTCAGTTGGGTGGGCCTATGCGAGGCTGGGGACTTGGGGTACACACTCACCCTTGTACAGCCCGTACCACCCCTCTATGCGCTTGACGCGTTTCAGCATCGCCCACTGCGTCGTCACACGTGGCCCGACACTGCCGTCAGTACCCCACTCGCCCCTGTCCCCATCCCCGTCTTGGACCCACTGGTTCTCGGCGCCGTCCAGCCCAATCGACTTGGGGCTATAGTTTGCATACAGCCGGATCCGCGCGCCTTGGAGGGGCACCGCGATGAGCGTCCCGATGAGCGCGCTCACTGCAAACGTCACCATGACGCCCGCCACGATGGGGGGCGAGATGATCGTATCAGACTCGGAGTCGGACATTGCGTGTTGGTGGTGGCTACCGTCCGGGCTCGGGGTGGGGGTACGTGGGAGTGGCCAAGAGCTGGAAGAGGAGAGCTGGAAGATGGGTCGCGGGAGACCAGACGACGTCGGGGTTTAGAGTGGAGTGAGCATTGAGAACAATAGGGGATCGTCCCGATTGATGCCACTCGAACCACTAGCACTAGTTGGTGTCACAGAGCACGTCCCCGCCACCCATGGGGCGGTGCAACATGCAACAAGCAGCTCGCAACACAAATAACGTGGCTGCCACGTGTGGCCGTGCCTGACGCCATGAGTGGGCATGGTTCGGCTACTATCGGCTAATTCGTCGGTTGCTTCCACCGGCTCACTAAGCCGATCTCACCACCACCACCACCTGTACATCTATCCGACCTGCACCTACCTGCAACGTCCCAACTGCTGTCTCCAACACCCCCAGAGACACTAACCATGCCCGAGCCCCTCGTACTCATTTCACGTCCCCGCCCGGGCGTCCTGCTCCTCACGCTCAACCGCCCCCGCGCGCTGAACGCCCTCTCGAACCCGCTCTTCGCCGAGCTCAACGCCGCCCTCGCGGCGGCCGAGGACGACGACACCGTGCGCGCCATTGTGATTACGGGCGGCGAAAAGGTGTTTGCGGCGGGCGCGGATATCAAGGACATGAAGGATTTGGAGTGTGAGTGTGGCACTCTGGGAATGTGTTCTGGTGCAGGTGGGAGCAAAGGCTGTCGCCTTCTGCGGGGCGTGCCGTGGAGGTCCTTTGTGGTGGGGTGGGTCATAGGTGGGACTGTTGCATATCTCCCGTACGTGACCTGCTCTATAGCAAGGTACTCATTGTCCTCTTTGTGGCTTGGAGCTGAGCGACGCGCTCTGCAAGAAGTGCGGAGAACGGTCTTTGCTGTTTACCTTATGGCGTAACTGTAGCCGGCACCGTCCCAAGTTGTGGCGATGGCCTGCGTTCCTTCCGGTTCGAAGGCCTAGTATAGAAAGAATGGGGAGGGGCGCGGGGGGGAATAAGGCCAGATAACGTCCAGCACCAGCTGTGCTAAAAGCCCAGACCAGACACGAGTCTAGCATGACGATTCATGTCTGCGTTTTCTGTCGACTGTTCTCCTTGCCCCCGCAGTTCCCGATCGACCACTAACACCCAGTCTCCCAAGCCTACAAACGCGACTTCCTCGCCTCCTGGACCTTTCTGTCCACGATCCGCAAACCGATCATCTCCGCGGTAGCAGGCTACGCCTTGGGGGGCGGGACGGAGCTCGCGCTCGCAGCCGACCTGATCGTGTGCACGCCTACGGCGGTATTTGGGCTGCCCGAGCTGAACCTGGGCGTGATCCCCGGGTTTGGCGGCACGCAGCGGCTCACACACGCGATTGGCAAAGCGCGCGCAATGGACGTCGTGCTCAACGGCCGCCGCATCTCGGGCGTCGAGGCGGGCGAATGGGGGCTGGCCTCGCGGGTGACCCAAGAGGGCGAGAGTGTGGTTGACAAGGCGGTGGAGATGGCCGCGGGGATTGCGGGGATGGGGGATGTGGCTGTCATGGCTGGCAAGGAGGCGGTTAATGCTGGTGAGTAGGGACGGGTTGGAGGAGGTCAAAAGCGGGCAGGGGGCGCTACAGGCTGCCGTTGAAATGCTGGCACCTCTGCAAGGTGAAGGGACAGAGCGTGGGAGAGAGGATTAGCGCCAGAGTACCCGCGACGGTTGCCACCACATTGGCTGGGGCCGGTCACGGTGCCCGACTATGCGGCAATGGTCACGAGTGCGCGCGGAAACATGAGCTCGATCCCCCCCATACCCAGTCCGCTGGTCACGTTCTATCGACACAGACACATCCAGACCCCTCTAACGTTACCTCGTTCAAGCTGACATTAGCCCTCGAACTCCCCCTCTCCCAGGGCCTACGCCTCGAACGCCGTATCTTCCACGGCCTCTTTGCGACCCCAGACATGAAAGAAGGTGAGTACGGGCGACAGTGGCCACGTACAACTCGTGTATGGGTGCCACTGTCCCCATCGACGCATAGCTGATACAGACAGGCATGGGCGCGTTCGTTGAGAAGCGCAAGCCCAGGTGGCCTTCACGCCTCTAACTGGGTGATGCATTTGTAACAGTAGAGCAGGGATATGAACATTGTCTAGTATGCATGGACGCAGTTGGCAGTGCGGTTATCTGTTTCACGACCGGTCAGCGTGACAGACACGAGGAGATGCTTGTCTTGCAGAACCGGACAAGGCACCACTCGTCGTTAACAGGCTCTGACAACCGTTCACACGTTCACACAGATCCTGTTGCGCCCCTTGGCAGTCGACTCGACAAGATCGGTCCCAAAAACAGACCAGACGAGGATGTCATGGTCGAGGAGGGCAACGCCCGTCTACTGTTCCACCTCACCCGACAACCTCGCCCTTCACATTGGCCGTACAGCTTCCGCGCACGAAGAGCCTGCAAGCAAAAGAGATATCGAAGCGACCCCGGCCCGAATCGAACGGACAACCTTGAGGAAGAGTAGTATTCCACGTTGGAATCTCACGCGCTACCATTACGCCACGGGGTCGGCTGAGGATGATGTTTGGATGATGGGAGCACGCCTGCCGCCAGTGCAAAGTCGAGCTGGGGGTTGTCTGGCACGAAGAGGATGTGGCATTCCGTACGTCGCCAGTGATCGTGGGCAGAGGCAGCGTCGAAAGCGTTTAGCAGGACCGGTGAGTAAGTATACAGGGGCAGGTGGCCATGGGCGCAAGCGAGCATCGGCATTAGTTGGACAGACTGCAATGGGGTAACACCAGAGCCGAGAGTCCTGGCATGCCAGAAATCACATCTGCGCCTTCTTAGTTCAGTGGTTAGAATTTTTCACTAGTAGTGTCTCTTCGGGGACTTGCGGTATGAAAGGGTCACCCGTTCAATTCGGGTAGAAGGCAGCAACAAGAGCGAGCTCGAAGAGGGCGAGGTCTGATGTTTTTGTTCTGGGAGAGGTGTGGCATCTGTTAGGACCAGTTGGCCTATGCAACAGTCATCGGCGACAAATGGTCAAGGAGTGCAATGAACATGAATGTGCATGGACGCCGGGGCTGAACAAAGTCAGTAGTCACCCTCACGTCGTAGGCTCACAGGTGGCTCCGAGGCGGCGATTAGTTTTGAGTATGCTTGTGTTGGTTCGAGGTGGGAGTGAGAGCGCGTAATGCGGCCGGGGGGGATCTAGTATCTCTCTATCTTTTTGTGGCGGACGACGGGTCACGTCTCTACCTGCGCTCCACTATCCCTCGACGGCAGTAATCCCCTCTCCATCTGCGACCAACGACGCCTCGTTGAACTCTTCGTCGTCGGTCGGCAGCTCCATGTGAAAGTTGGACAAGAGGGCGGCAGCGACCTCGACGTCGCCCTCGGTCTCAAACCCGAGAATGTGTCCGCCGCGCTCGTGGTCCTCGCTGAGAAAGTGGAGGTGGTCGCCGGCGACGTTGATCCCCATGACGTATTGAGGACAGCGGAAGCCGACAATCGTGCCGCGGACGTGCTCGAACGTGTGCGTCGTCTGGCGATCACAGACGGTGGGCAGGCGTTCGCGGGGCTTTTCCTGTCCTCCAGCGGTGCGCACTTTGATGCTCTTGAACACGCCCTCCATGCGGATTGCGAGAAAGTGGTTCTTTCCCGTGGGGAAGTGCTTGTCCAACAGCGCCTGCAGGTCTTCTTTACCCCCGATTGTCGCGCGGACGCGCACCGTGGGTCGGAACCGCGTGACAGTCGCAAACGGCGTGATCGTCGTGGACGGGTCGATGTGGATGACACTCCCGTCCGCCTTCATCTGGTACACCACACCGTCCACAACCACCATCTCGCCGACCATGTTCAGAAACGTCCCCAGGCCGTGGTCGCCGTGCTCGAGCACGCGCGCGATCGGAATGCCCTGCGACGCCACGCCGTCCATGAGCGCCGAGACGAGCGAGTACTGGTACACTTCGTTGTGCGCCATGGTCTTGAAGCGAAAGCCCTGTTGGCGAGGTAAGCGGAATGTTGCGGGGTCGAAGCGTTTCAACCAAAGAGGTAGACCAAGGGAGCTAGACTGGTCGAACGACTTCGACAATAATGTCAACAAACGAGGTCGAATGCCGAGTGACTCACGAACCGCGTGGGTGACAAGCCCAATGATCGTCACGGGATTGTCGGCGGTGCCGGGCCGCGGCCGATACTTTGATAATCGGAACCAAATTGTACATACCAAGGCTTCCCCAACGGCGAATGCCGAAAGCCGCAACATTGCATTAGCGGTACCGAGCGCTCCACCCACCACTTGTGGACGCGTCCCATAGCCGGCCATTCCACAGGCGAACATATGGTGACTGTCATGCTGTCCAACGTCATCCAGTTCATGCACAACTATCGGACTAGACCGTGTAGCTCTCGGCGTCACTCATACCGGTCCCGTCGGCAACCACACGGGCTTTGGCACCATCCACTGGCTCATATAGCCTTCACACGCCTGTTCTCCCGCAGCTTGTTGGTTACTCTTACCTCCTCACTCAGCCTCGACCCCAGCCATCCCAATGACTCGCCTCGCCTCTCTCCGCCCTCTTGTCGGCAGCGTCTCGCGCTCTCGCGTCGCCGCGACGCGTTCCATGGCTTCCGGTGCAAGTGGGTTCGGACGCCAGACTCAAGGCTGCACTCCGGGTGGTGCTGTCAAGGGGGGACTGAGCGCGCACTGACGCATCCTCAGAGTTCGCCCAGTACAAGTGGGACGACCCATTTGACGTCCAGTCGCTTCTGACGGATGAGGAGCTCGCCATCCAGTGAGTCGCGTGACGACGGTTCAGAGTTCGGTGACGGTGCTGACGCCGCAGGGAGACTGCGCGGTCGTTTGCTCAAGAGAAGCTGATGCCCCGCATCAACGAGGGATGGCGCACGGTTCGTGACAGAGCTATGTATACCCGGAGTAAACTGACCCTCTACCAGGAGATCTTTGACCAGGACGTGCTGCGGGAAATGGGCCAGCTCGGTCTTCTGGGCCCCACGATCCAGGGCTACGGGTGTGCCGGCGCCAGCGACGTGGCGTACGGCCTTATCATGCGCGAAATTGAGCGGTGAGCATGGGCACCGGTGGTGGGGACGGGCACCGTGTGGGACACAACGATTCCAGTTCAGGCTAATCCATCCCAGCGTCGACTCTGGGTTCCGCTCGGCCATGAGTGTGCAGTCGTCGCTTGTCATGACGGCCTTCAACGAGTTTGGGTCGGAAGCTCAAAAGGAAGAGTACCTCCCGGGGCTGGCGACGAGCGAGATTTTTGGTGCGTTTGGCCTCACCGAGCCCAACCACGGCTCGGACCCGTCGGGGATGGAGACGACGGCGACCAAGACCAAGGGCGGGTGGGTGCTGAACGGGTCCAAGACGTGGATCTCGAATGCTCCGTTTGCCGATATTCTCATCATCTGGGCGCGCACGATCGAAAACGGCCAGTCGGGCAAGGTTCGCGGCTTCCTGGTGAACAAGGGCGCCGAGGGCCTGTCCGTCACCAAGATTAAGAACAAGCTCGCGCTCCGTGCGTCGACGACTGGGTCCGTGTTCCTCGACAATGTCGAGATTGGCGAGGGCGACGTGCTCGAAAAGTCCAACGGCCTCGGCGCTCCATTCTCGTGTCTCAACAGCGCACGGTACGGCATCAGCTGGGGCGTCATGGGCGCGCTCGAGGACTGCATCTCCCGCGCACGCGACTATGCCCTCGAGCGGAATCAGTTTGGCCGCCCCATTGCGTCGTTCCAGCTCGTCCAAAAGAAGCTCGCAGACGCGTCCACCGCTGCCGCCTACGGCATCCTCGCAGCCGAACACATGGGCCGCCTCAAGGCAAAGGGCCAGTGGTCCCCCGACCAGATTTCCATGCTCAAACGCAACAACTGCGGCACCGCCCTCCAGCACGCACGCGTCCTCCTCGACATCCTCGGCGGCAACGCGTGTGCCGACGAGTATGGCGTGGGCAGGCACGAGGCAAACCTCCAGGTCACCAACACGTACGAGGGTACATACGACATTCACGGGCTCATCCTTGGCAAGGCTATTACCGGCATCCCCGCGTTTGCCAACTAGTTTACTCTCGTATGACGGTGTGGCACTGGGTTGCGTTGTACATCGAGTAGCTTGTCATGGATGTCGTGTTCAAGGAGGCGATTATCCAGCACTAACTGAGCGTACTCCCACTCATAAGCAATGATCCGGTCAGAGTCCGCTCGCTTGACAACACGTTTGATGAACCGTGCACATCCAATCACCACCGATGCACAGAGGAGCTTCGTGGCGGTGTTAGTGAGGAGGACACACAGTACAGCAGTACCGAGGGGCGTGGAAAAGGAACGACAATGGCACAAGGACGCACAGGGAGGCTGCGGTATGGTTCTGGAGTTGATACAGACATTGCACGCGAGAGACAACATCAACATATGCCCTTTCTTGATCCCTTCTGATATCGACTGCACTCCCGCACCCGTCGACAGACTGACGCTCAGACGTGGCGGCTGTGACAAACCTCACATCCCTGAGTTTGTCAACAGAAATATAGGTCCTAGCGGATGTCGCCATCAGTGCGAGTGTCAGTACAGCTCGTAAGCGGCGACCGATGCGATGAGAGTACGCCAAGTTGTTCAAGACCAACCACAACCCAAGCTCTGCAGTCCCATCACATGCCAAGGCACCCATACATCACCAACCATTGGGCGCTCACTATAAATGCGTGCCCGCCGTTCTACCGAGACAGGAACAGCTCCGTCCCTTCGCCGAATGACAGAGACTGACCATCGACATTTAAATCCTTCCCGGCGCTGCGCCAAGCCCTCAACAGACGGTAAGCTCCGGTGGCACCTCGCTGCCGATCCACGGAGTTCAACACATCACATCGCTCCAAACAACACTACGGGGGTTCATTTACAGGGTACTGCCTATGCCGATGATTTCGCCGACAGAGCCTACTTCTGACTCTGCACGCTTCACAAGCACACCGACCATCTACAATGTGATTGGGAACTCCACCGGTGCCTACGTACACGGGACTGTTTGTGGGACTTTGTACGCGCCGGCAAAACACGGGCCAAGTCTGTGCGACAGGCCATGTAGGCCCCATTGCATGAAGGGCAGCGGCGTTGTCCAGGCAGGGGACAACACCCCCACGACGCGGCGACATTACCGCGACCGCGTGCAGCTGCGCAGCAGTGGTCCTGCCCATTGGGTGTTAATGCGGGTCCCAACAGCGCCGCTAGGTGCGGACCAACTCTGCTCGGTGCTAGGGCCATTTCGGCGGTGTCCTCGCGCATGTGGTCGGCGTCGTCAGCTGACGCGCCGACAGTGGGGACGGGGGGGCGCGGAGGTCTGCCAAGCAAAATTGCCCAGGCAACTTTTATCAGATTGTCGGCCGATAACGATAAATGACATCATGGGTGGGTTTGTGGCGGACCTTGGCGAGCAGCCTGTCATCACATGAAACCGACGGTGTGGATTTACCCAAACGACATTGGCCACGTGGGGGTAGAGACACAGTTTAGAGCGTTCTTGGCATGGCGGAACATCGATAGCCCTGAGAGAAGGCACCGCGGGTGGTGTTGGGTTTCGACCTGTTCGTTTGTGGCGTCCAAGAAGACCACAGAAAAAATTATGAGAGACCAAGCAGCGTGCCATATATTTATATCTCGTTGGGTGAGGGTGTCTGTGCAAAGAAACAAAGTCCACCACAATGATCACAAGCGCCCTTCTTCTCGCCCTTGTCACGACAAATGTCGCTGCCTCGCCCGTTGAGGGCAAGGTGACCCTCCCTATGAGGAAGCGCCAGGCTTCTCCTGGCACTGCAGCGTGAGTCTCCTCTGACGTGTGACAAGGCCAGAATGCAAATGCTGACGAGACTGAAGGATCTCCAACTGGGGCCGCGACCAGCACTGGACTGTACCCGTCTCGATTGGCACGCCGGCGCAGGAGATCGATCTCGTCCTCGACACGGCGGTGTCCAAGATTTTGGTGTACGGCCAGTGCCCCGATGGGAACAACTGCGCCGACAACTTGAAGCTGTTCAACAGCGGCGACTCGAGCACGTTCCAGGGCTCCCAGACTGCGTTCAACAACTCGCTCGGCGGGCTTGTCGGAGGCAATGTGGCGACGGACACGGTGTCGCTCGCGGGGTACACCAAGGAGAACCAGGAGATCAACGTCGTCGACAAGTACGTGAGCTCGGCGGGCGGCAACTGGTCGGCGTACCCGTACGCGGGCTCGGATGCTTCGGGTGTGTTGGGCCTCGCGTTCCCGCGCGTGGGTTCGGGTGACGGCGAGGCGTTTATCGCCGACATGGACGTCGAGGTCGGCTTCTACCTCCGCCGCGACACCAAGACGCTCGCCAAGGGCAACGAGACCAAGAGCGAGGTCGAGGGCGGCGAGATGACGATTGGCGGCGTCGACTCGTCCAAGATTGACGGCGAGATGAACTATGTCCAGATCGTCTCCAAATCGACGCTGCGCACGTGGGCCATCCCCATCGACGGCATCACGGCCAACGGCAAGGAGGTGTCCCTCAAGACAGCCACTGGTTGGAGCGACTCGGGCAACCGCACCGCCGAGACCGCCGTCCTCACCCTCGTCACCGACCTGGCGCGCGACGAGGCCATTGCGCCCTACGACGACGTCAAGCAGATGTACGACGCCATCGGCGCCATTGCCGCAAAGGAGCCCAACCACGAAAAGTACTTTTACGTTGCGTGTGACAACGAGCCAAACTTTGAAGTCTCGTTCAAGTTCAACGACGTTAGCTACCCCATCTACGCCCCCGACCTCCTCTTTGCCCGCCAGACAGCCGACGAGCTCAAGGCCCTCGACAGGCTGCCCGACAATGCCGACGCCGACGTCAAGAACTGGTGCCAGGGCGCCGTCCTCGGCTCAAAGTCGCTCATGTGGGTCCTTGGCGACCTCATAATGACCAACGCCTACACCTCGCTCCACTACGGTACCGCCCAGGTCGGCTTCGGAAAGCTCAAGACCGAGGACAATGTCGAGATTGACGCATCCAACTTTGACGGCCCCGCCGCTCCCAACCCGAGCAGTGCCACCACAAGCGGTGCCACCCCCAGCGGCACGGGAACAAGTGCTGCTCTTCCCCGTGCTCTTGCTTCGACGGCCGCCGTTGTCGCCGGCGTCGTTATTGCCCTTACATTGTAAGCAAGGTATTTCGTTGTTGCATCCCGCACACACCGTTGAGGCAGTTGAGGAGGGTATTTTATGCCAAAAATTTATTCTTTATAGTCTTGAGGAATATGAATATGGGATTTCTCCAAGATCCGATTAATGTGGTGGCGGCCAACACAGCAGCGAGCGCGCCGTTTCACATTCCACCCCACCCCACAGCCCCACAAGTGGGGGCTGCTGACACCTATTTCTTGTGGCGTACTACGTGTTTCAAGACTCCCTGCAGCAATGTCACGTGCTGCCAACTACAGTACCACGGTCGAACTGTCTGAAAGAGTTACCGCCCAGGGATGAAGTCACCGAGTGATACCAAGGATCGAATGCGAGGAGAGAAAGCACTTTGTGCGTACACATAAGAGTGTCCTATGATCACCTCAAAGATCCTACCAACTCGGTCAGTCAGATAATGTTCCAAGAAGAGCAAAAGTGGGACTTTGGTTTGCAGCCGGAGACCCGTGCCGGTGGCAGGTACACTACACCTTACGTGGCTCTCAGAAGGTGGTAAGTTCACGCAATTTTCCGCAGTATTCAGTGGGCCTGTTGGCTCAAAGAATTATTGAATAAGCTGTGTAATACTCCCCCTTTTAATCGCGCTAGTTTCTTGCAGTAATGCTTAGAGGGGATGTCAATGAGACGGATCGCGACGGAAGTTGCCGTCTTACTAGACGAATGGTGAATTTTTCGTAAACAATTCATAGCAAAAATACTTTGCGGTAGGCAGTATGACACCTACGTCGGGTGGGTTTGTTAGATCAACGCTTTAGACATACTTTGCTTCGTACGTAGTTAAACTGCGCGGCAACTTTGGATTCTCAGCCAGTCGTCCAGGCACGAGACGGAGACGGCAGCTACTGCTCTTGCACTTATGCACAGTGCGATTGGATTTCTACTCGTTCCCCTCACTCAACACCAAGCATCATACGGCTGGTTGCACCTCTGGCACGAGCCCCAGCCCCCGTAATCACACGCCCACTTGTGCCCGTAGAATCCTTCAATGTACGGGCACCAGTAGACGTTTCCCCACGTGCATCCCCACGTGCCGGTGCCGCAAAAGTAGCCGACATACGCTGCGTTGCATACGCAGCCGTTGTACGTGCAATAGCGCTGGGACGGATCAGTGGGGAGAGTCAAGACCACTGTACAGGGACACTAAACACGCACCTTCATGTGGCTGTGGAGGTCGCGTGCGTAGGATACGTTGGGCACCCCGACACCGTCCTCGAGCGGGACGGGGCTAGGTCCGTCTGCTGCTGGGTGTGGAGTCGGCGGCTCGGTAGGCGGGTGGGAAGGGGGAGGAATGCCCTCGTCCTCCTTGGGCGTCGGAGTGGCACCGGCAACCATGGCGAGCACGGTAACAGCCGTTGTGGTGATGGCGACAAGCTAGGGTTAGAATGGGGGACTGCGTGCGGAATAAATGAGGGAAAGACAGCGTGCCAACCTTCATAATGTGTGTGCGAAACCGTAACGACTAATATCGGCAGTGGTTTGAGAGCGGTGCTGTGAGAAGCAGTTGGAGTGTGATGGGGTGTATGCCAGTCTGGGGTCATCTTTTTATCCTTTCAAGCCCACTCCTCTGTGCACGACTATCCGCTCATGACGACAGCCACGGTGGCCCCTCAAAGTGCACATTGCCACCCCCATCGTCTACCCAAGACGTCATACACTTGCCCAACGTGTGGTACGGCCAATATGTAGCCACTCGGTGGGCAGACCTGGGTGCTGGCTTGGTCCCCGCACACACTGGGGTTTGCCATGGTCATGGGGCATCAGTTGATTGTGAGATGTGCTTCCTCTCCTCATCTCCTCTATCGCCTGTGAATGTTACCCCTTCGTTGTAAACGCCTCATCCTCGCCAACGCACTGCTACTCCCCTTGAGCTCAGCTAGCATCAGTGCCTGTATTTGGGGTACGATGTCAATATCTGTGCCTATCTTGAGGAACCCCATTCTCCGTGCCCCTCGGTTATGTCTCCCTTACCCTGGGTACCCCGTTTGTTCTGTGGCCCCCACTTGTGGCTCGTATCCTTTACAGAAGCCACTACAAGCCGGTGTGGCAGTCGACTGTGGCGCAGAACAGGAGCTTCCAGCGGGCCAGAGTGGGGAGTAGAGTAGAGTGTGGTACATGCGTCCCACTTGCGCACGGGACTCACGAAGCAAACCCAGCTGAAGATGTGACCGACCTTAGGGTCTTTAGGCTTACACACGTTGCGTAATGTCTCCATCTGATTGCTTGGCGGCGTTTGACCTTGATCCCAGCAGAGCTCTGAGGTGCACATTTCCCACTTTGGGCCCCCAAGGGGAATGATCGACTGCAGGTTTCCAAAATCCTTGTTCGTGGGAATGGGTTGATGCGGTGGGCAGGAGGTAGCTGTAGCCGTGGATCCATGAGGCCAGACGCTTTACGGGCTCAGGTTAAGAGGGGTAGGATGTCATCCTTGGTTCCTTGTGGACCCCATTTCTGACCGTGCCTGTCTTCTTTTCTACACTAACGAATGTCACATGGGTCCCCATAGGTCGTCAGTGCCCAACACAAGCCACTAAGTCATATGGGCACATCCTTGCCAAGGAATGTCTGCACCTTGGCATCTACAGCTCCCGGTATGTGCTTTCAGACAGTTCTTCATCAACCCGACTCTGTAATTCATGCAACGAGCGGCCGCGTTCAAGGCGTTAGTGAACCTCTCTGAGAATGAGGTGCATGTCATACCTGCACTTGGTCTGGCTTCAGGTACCTCCATGCCATTTCTTGACGGGCGATGAACGTTGGAGGAGGCGGCCCGACATCAGAAACGATCCCCACCTTGTAACCCATGCGGTGCGAATACCCTTAGCAACGGGTGCCTGGGGGATATCCTTAGTGTCCTTCCACAGTCACCGCCACCTCATGACCCGAGCAAAGTTAATGAGGGTAAATGATGGACGAGGACGGTCAGGAGTGGCTGAACAAGAAAGATTCAGCAAGACGACCCCAGCATCAATACGACCAACATAGGAGTGGACTAGCTCGGCCGCTGACGGCGTCCTACCGTGTCGTCCGGCCGCTCCACATTATCCGAGGCTCCTTGTACTCGAATACTCGGCACACACGCCCACGTTCTCCTTTATTCAACGTGCGTCACAACACCATACACTACTAGTACTGCATAAGACTGCTACTCTGCACATTCCGTTCGCTTCAACTTTTACTGTGGCGCCATGGGCGAGCGGATCACGCCCGTGTTGGCAATGATCGACTTGATCTCGCAGTAGTTCATGAGACTCGCCTCGCCGAGCTGGGATGTTAGTGACGATTCTGCATAACAGCCGTGAAACGTACCTCTCGACCGATACCCGACTCTTTGAAGCCACCGAAGGGCACGCTGGGGGAGGTGAAGCTGTAGAGGTTGTTCCAGACTGGGTGTCGTCAGTGGTGTCTCCCGGTGGCCAACTGTTCGCCTACTCACCAGTGCCGGCACGGATGCGGTCGTTCATGCGAATAAGACGCTCGTTCGAGTCGGAGAAGACGGCTGCGGCGAGACCGTACGTCGTGTTGTTTGCAATCTCGACGGCCTCGTCCTCGGTCTTGAACGTCTGGATCGACACGACGGGACCAAAGACCTCGTTCTGGAGGATACGGTGACCGGGCTTGACGTCGGTGAAGACGGTGGGGGTGACATAGTAACCGCCGCCGAACTTGGAGCTAACGTCCTCGCCGCCCATGGCGACGGTGGCGCCGTCGTCGACGGCATTCTTGATCCAACCCGTCACGCGGTCGTGGTGGACAGCGCTGTTGAGCGGGCCCTGCTGCGACGTCTGGTCGAAGGGGTCGCCGACCTTGACGCTCTTCATGAGCGCGACGAATTGCTTTGTGAACTCGTCGGCGATCGTGTCCTGCACCAGAATACGGGAGCCGGCGACGCACACCTGTCCGCAGTTGCCCTCGATACCGAAGAGTGCCCACTCGGCCGCCTCCTTCACGCTCTTGACGTCGGCGACTGCTGGTCAGCGACTGAGTCGATTCACTCTCACCGGGCCGCGACGGATGAGCAGGAGGAGGCTGCCACACAATGTAGAGCATGGCAAACCACCATTGGACGACTACATAGAGCACAGTCCAACCCCCAAAGGCTGAGACAACTCACAAATAATGTTGGGGCTCTTGCCACCAAGCTCGAGAGTAACACGCTTGAGGTTGGTCTCAGCCGACGCCTTCAGAATCTTGCGTCCGACAGGTCCCGAGCCCGTAAACGCGACCTTGTCGACGTCCATGTGGTCGGCGATCGCCTGGCCCGCCGACGGACCCTTACCCGTGATCAGGTTGAAGATGCCGGGCGGGAAGCCGGCCTCCTTGACAAGCTCTGCGATGCGGAGGGCAGAGAGCGGCGTCGTCTCGGCGCTCTTGAGCACGACCGTGTTGCCGCAGGCGAGCGCGGGGGCAATCTTCCACGCAAGCATGACGACTGCTTGTCAACTCGCTGTCCGCAGTGCAGAGTTCAGTCTCGCCCGGCTGCTCCTTCAACCGCCCGGCGACTCCTGCACCCCACGGTGCACGAAGCTCCTTGACTGCTCCCCGCGGGGCCCACGGTGACTCACCAGGGAAGTTCCAGGGGATGATCTGGCCACACACGCCGATCGGCTCAAGCTTGGTGTACGCGTGTGCACCGGGGACAGAGTTGTACGTGCTGTTCTGTGAGCTGTATGTCCTTTTGTCCTTGATCTCTCACACGGCGGTGGCCGTTCGCATCCACTCACTTGCCAGTAATCTTGTCGGCCCAGCCGGCGTAGTAGCGGATCGTCATGACGGCGGCGGGAATGTCGCCCATGAGCGCGGCGCCAAACAGCTTGCCCTGGTCGGTGGCCTCGATGGCGGCGAGCTCGGCCGTGTTCTGCTCAATGAGGTCGGCGAGCTTGTTGAGGAGCGCCTGGCGCGTCTGGGGCGCACCGAACCCCCAAGCGCGGTTGTCCTTTTCATACGCCGCGCGCGCCGCCTTGACGGCCACATCGACGTCCTTGGCATCACCCTCGTACACCTGCCCAATGACCTTGCCGGTCGCGGGGTTGTACACGTCCATCTTGTTGCCGCTGACCGAGGGCACAAACTCGTTGTTGATAAACATGCCCGTCGGGAGCGTGACGCTCTTGCCGTTGCCGAGCGCAAACGACGCCGATACCTGCTCAGACTTGGTCATCGTGGCTGTGTGCTGTGTTTTCTGGGTTGGGGTGTATGGTAGGAGAATGGAGAGGACGGGCGAGATGCGTAGGCCGTGGGAGTTGGGGAGCAAGTCTATAAGGCTATGGGCCTTGCGCGATAGGCGAGGGTTAGAAGCCAAGCCCAGCCCCACAACCGCCGGCCCCCGCGTGTTAGCGTGGGCCCAGTGGTGGCATGCTGACATGCTGACATGCTGGGGTACATACCGAACACCGGGGTACGCCGGTCCGAGCCACCATTGGCAGCCGGCCATGACCGCCCTCGTTTTACCAGCTTACCAGGCTACCCCACATGATTTATCCGCAACGCGCTGTACGCGTTGCTGCTTTCTCCAGTTGACCAGTTCACCATCGCTGACAAAGGCACGGGGAGGAGGAATGCGCCATTGTGGAGGGTCCTACCTTCCACCCCTGTCCTCCACCAGCCTCCACTCGTGCCCGAAGGGCAGGTAACAAACTGCCGGTCAGCCAGAGTGCTTCGGATAAACCGAGACAACATTAGCCAGAGTTTCGGTTCCGATTCAACAGAGTGGCACCCAGCTCATACAAGGTTGCAAGCCACAGCAAGCGACAGTGATCATCGTCTGGAGTGACATGAAGACCGCATGACGATCTTGAAACGTTGGGTTGCCCTGCACTGCTAAACGCATAGATAAGGCGGCCAACGTTCGATCTACGGCGGCCCGTGACCGGCCCGCCCATACTAGATGTCAGATGGACAGCAGACCATTCTTTATCCTGCTGGGTCATGATGGCCATCATATCGCTCCTGACAGGAATCGTACGGTTTGGCCACCATATCAACATACTCACGGACCACGCTGGCCATGACGTCGGGAAGGGGCAGCGGCAAGCTCGGCCCGCCACTCATTTGGCACTGCACAAGTTAGAGACAGAGGAACGGATGCACCTAGCCTACTAAGTCAGTCTGACGTCTGCGACTCCCGGTTCGTCAACATTGCAGAGACTGGCGAATACTGGACACTGCTAAACTCGTCCTCTCTGGTCGCTGCGGCCCGCACGATCCAAGCGGCAGACTCGATGCTGAAAACACTCCCTGACATGATATTAAGCTGCTGTCGCCGCCGGGCCGCTAACGGTCCGCTGGTTCCTGCCCAGTTACCTCATCGTCAACACCTGTGGTGGGCCTCGAGCCCGTGTCGGAAACTGGCGACGTGTCCTTCTCAGAGTTGGATGGGAGATCCAGAGGATGTAGACAACATCAAAGTAGTTTAAGAATAGGTCACGACTCCACAGCCCGGCAACAGCCCCTTTGGCCATCGGAGAGGCAAACATCAAGGCCGGGGGGCGTCGCGGAGCTATACAACAACAGCATCTCTGTTCGTATATCGGTTTAGTATGCTCGCTTGTCATTCGTATGGACGCGGGAGAGCGGAGTTCGACTCTCCGACAGAGAGACCAAGCTTTTTAGGCATCGTCGGGGGTCTAGAGGTCGTGGTGGGACGATGGGAGGGAGGTGTTGACGGCGTGGTTGATGGATTCTGTTGTAAGCCACGGCACGATGGATGTGGGTGGTTTGGCAGCAGTCGGGAATCGTAAATATTTGGTCCCCGTTTGGAGTGGGGCGAGATATGTAGGGGTTAGAGGTCATGCCGAGGGGGCAACTGAGACTGATCGGCTCTGGGTGGAGCTCGTGAAACCCCCTAACCCCCAATCGACAGGATGGTGGCAGCTCTTGTATGGGTAGTCACTGCCACTCTCGACATTAAGTGTTCGTCCGATATCATCCGCGGCCATACAGTACCGTGCCCGTCTGTGAGCACGGTTGGAACATGGGAGCGTGGCAACCCAAACGCTCATCACATGAAACATGAAATGGCTTGCATCTCTGTCCGAGTAGTGGTGTAAAGATATTATGTATAGATCGGGTTACTTTGCAGAGTCTGCCTGCCTCCCCTGTCGCCAGATCTGCACCTGGCGGGAAACGTACGTGCTTCCTGCAATAAACAGCACGGGAAGCACACTGACGACCTCGCCGAGCCCCGCATAGCTCGGGGGGATGGACCAGTTGACGAACGCGCCGCCGGCGAGGAGGATGGCAAATGTAAAGTAGACGCCGCACCAGGTGAGCGCGAGGATTGCGTGGATGTTGAAGTTTTTCGACAGGTCAAACATGGTGCCTACCATGCGCCCGAGGTCTGAGCCGAGAAAGACAATCGAGGACGCAGCAATGGCAGCGTCGGTGCCGGAGCCAATCGAGATGGAGACGTCGGCCTTGCTGAGCGCGATGCTGTCATTGACGCCGTCGCCGATAAACGCGACAGTGTGCTTGCTCTTCAGTGTGTCGATGATATCGCCCTTGCCTTGGGCGAGCAGCCGCCGTAGATGTCATTGGGGGCGAGGTTGAACAATGAGGCGAAACGTTCGACGGCCGCCTTGTTGTCTCCCGAGATGATGGCCACGTCCTTGCCCCGATCGTGGAGGTGGCGGAGAGCGTCGGCGGCGTCCGGGCGCGCAATGTCCGAGAGTGAGTAGACCGCAATGAGGCGCGAGTCGAGCGTGACAATGAAGAGCGAGAATCCCGACTCGAGCAGTGGTGCGACTTTGGGATGGTGCGTCGTGTTGGTAAACGCCGGGCTACCACCAAGGAGGGGTGCCCCGAGGAACGTCGACGCCATGCCCCCACCAGGGATGGATGTGACTTCAGAGAGGAAAACGTCCTCATCTTCCCCAGGGATGCCGCTGGTGTACTCGTGCACTGCGACAGAGATGGGGTGCTTGATCGACATGGTGAGCTGGTGGGTGAGCTCGGCGGCGTTGGGTGCCGCGTCTGCTTCCACGACCGCGAGCTTGTTCTGGGATAGTGTGCCGGTCTTGTCAAAGGCAAGCATGTCGATGCCGCCCACTTGGCGCAGCGCGTCGGGCGAGCGGAACACGACGCCCTCCCGAATGCCCATGGCAAGCGTCACCGACGTCACCGAAGAGACCTGTCTCCGTCAGCCTCGAAATCCAACCCGGCAATTCCACCCAACTTACTGCAAGAGCAAGAGCGCATGGGCACGACACGGCAAGAACGGCAATGCCATACTTGAGGCCTGTAATGACCGCCTCCGTCCAGGGGCTAGAGCGCAGATAGTGCGAGATGAACATCCAGATGAGAAACGAGATTGTCGACGCAGCCATGGCAATGGGCAGGAGGTAAGCGGCAAAACGGTCCGCAAGGTCGGCATAGCGGCCGTTTGATGTCTGCGCAGCTTCGACTGCCTTTCGCATGGCCGAGATCGAGTTGTTGGCAACCTGGTGCGTGACGGAGAATACCAGCTCGCCCTCAACCACACGAGTCCCCGCAGCAACGATGCGGCCGACCTCTTTAACGACTGGGACGCTTTCACCCGTGACGGCGGATTCGTCCACCTCGGCGCGACCCTTGATGACAAGGCCGTCGGTGGGTACAATGTCATTTGCGCCGAGGGTCACGCTGTCGCCCAGATGGAGCAGCCTGGGGCGGTTAGCGAACTGTATTCAGTTGTGCTGGTTGTACGCACCGAACGTCAATATCTTCTTCTGCCTTGTTGGCTGTGCTAATTCGGGCCATCTTGGGCTGTAGGGACGCCATGCTGAACAGAGTCGTGGCGGAAAAGCTGCGGACAGCCACTTGCAACGTCCTGCCCACATAGATGAGGGTAATAAGGAGACCAACAGTCTCAAAGAAGGGTTCTGAAAAGTGCTTGCCTGCAGCCTGGAAGGCAAAGGCGATAACTGAGAAGATATAGGCCGTAAGCGTACTGACGGCCACAAGCAGGCCGAGGTCGACTTCTCGGAGGTACCAGAAGAGCAGTATGGCCTCGCGGTACATTGGCCATGCCAGCGCAACAATGGCTGAAGCGAGAGCGAGCTCGCCGGCGCGATATTCGATCGAGCCACGTTTGGGGAGCTGGGACCACACGAGGACAAGGAGGGGAATAGTGAGCACCGCACATGCGGCTGTACGCATGGAAATGTTGTGGAGATCGCGCTTGATTCTGTGGCGTGCAGGATCTTGGTCGGCGGCCAACGTTGGGTGGAATGGGGCTAGACGACGCATTAATTCCCGAGGCAGCTGAGAACCTTTGCGATCGGGTCGGACTGTGAACTCAATCATAACACCCGAGGGTTGCTGTGTGACCTTGCTACACTCGAACCCCTCCAGGATGTGCGCCGGTGGCATGGTGTCGAGGGCTATAGGCAAATCAAACGTCTTGTCATCATCTTGGTCGAGGCGCCGAGTCAACGATACAGTGTAGCCAGTAGCCTTGGCAATGAAGCGAGCAATCGCATCCGGGGTGTGTAGATCTGGGCCCATGTTAGGAGAAGAATGCCACGCTTGTTCAAGCACGCTCACCTGGATGGCTTTGGATATGGGCAGTGCCGCGTATTCCATCGAGACTGACCACACGCACACCATCCAGGCGCTCGGCCGCCCGGCGAACCTTGGCCATGCAGTCGGCACAATGGAGGCCCGTAACTTCGATGCCGAATAACTCCTTGTCGCCAACGCTGCGCAAGGAACGCGACTTGGTCTTGGCCACCTCGGCGCGCGAGGGAGTCATATCCTTGAGCAGCCGCTCCGACTCGTCCGACTCGCACGAGTCCTTGCCCTCGCAGCAGGTTTCGGTACGTCCCGGACAACAGGCACCGGCGAGCGCGAGGCAGCACTGGCGAATACGCTCCGTCTCGACTGAGATGCGTGCGAGGATATCCTTGAACGCTGACAACTGTCAGTATGTGGTCGTCTAATCGCATGGCATGTACTCACAGACCATGGCGTTGTAGCCAAACATGCGGTCCACACAGCACTTGCAGAGCACTACCATGTTAGCTGGTTCCACCGCTGCATGCCTCGCACCTTTGCCACAGGCGCTAGCCTGAGCTGCTGTGTCTGTCCAATCATCATGATCATGGTCGTGATCGTGCGAGCAGCAGTCATCAGGGTCGTGGTCATGATCCTCGCAGTCACCATGCAAGTGATCGTGCGCATGGTCGGGACCTAGACCGTGGTCGTGTGCGTGGTCATGAACGTGGTCGGGGTCGTGGCCGTGGCCGTGGTTGTCGCCGTGGTCGTGACTGTTCATATGGGCGTGATCATGGGAATGATGGTGCGCATGACTATTCGTTGGTGGCTCGGCTGAAAGAGGGCCGTGCTCGTCCGCATTGCAATGTTCGTGTCCAACGGCGAGTGGATGTTCATGGTCACAGTGGGCAGCGCCTTTCGAAGGCAAGTCATGAGAGGGTGCGCCACAAGTAACAGTAGGAACGTCTGGTGGCGAATTCGCCACTGAAAGTTCGGAACGTGTGGCTTGGTTATGGTTAGGCTGCTGCGGCGCCATGTCAACGCCTTGCCTCGTTTCGGGTTGTGGACATACGCTAGCGTCCCGTCCGTGCCCCGCTGGGTTAGGAGGTATATCGCCTCTTCCTGCCAAGGGGCCGGAAGAGGTCATTGAAAGACTGCGGATGAGTGAAGTGGCCAGTGGGGTGGCCCTGGTGGAAAGAGTGTGGCGTGTGTGTGCGAGAACGAGAGTGGCGTGTAACAGTTATGAAGAGTGTGAGCCTGTGTGAGATGGAGTACGTGGTTATGATAAGAGTCAGGTATGGACGTGCCTCGCATTCTTATAGAGGCCGATGAGGGTGAGATGGTGTGAGCCAGCAAATATCTCGCACTCGAAAAAAGGGCTTCGCAGAGGCAGTGCGCTCATGACGGCCGATACGGAGGATGGGTGGCAAACCGATGGCCATTCTATCTTTTGCACCAACTCGATCTCTTGTCCCGAAACATGGCACGGGAGGCACCAACAGCCGAGGCCTAGATGTCACAAGTGGGTGGCGCACGGTTCCAACGGCCAAAGCTTTCGGGCTCCCCGCGGCCGATGGCGGGTGCTCGCTTTCATTCGTGGACCTGTATCACTTGCAGTTCAAGATGGACAGGGACATCGAGAAGCGACCGCTGAAAGCATGTCAGCAACAAGCCAAGCAACGGCTCTGGAATAGACTCGAGTGCTCTCGACAGGCGGTACAGAACATGCCTTGGCAGTCATGTTTATCTCAAATCCATCGCGAGGCGGACGTATGCATTCGAGACGAGATAGAAGAGATATGATGTCATCACTGCCCGTAGATCTAAGGGTGGCCGCCACTCGGCGGCCGTCCACCAGCCGTGCGGCGGCCCACCGCTGCCCGCCGCGCCATTTGTGCTGGTGATGGCCGGTGGCAAATGACCCAGACTCGCGCAGAAGATCAGATGATCGCAGATAATCATCATTGCAGGACAGGCACGTGAGCGGATGTGCATCGTGGTCTCGAATTCTCCAACTTCTTTGTCATTCAGCAACCGAGGTAGTGGTCACCGATCAACAGCGTGGACGTAACCGCGGAAGTCACGCTGGCGCCCCGGTATACCGAGCTACAGCCTCGGTCTCCAAGTGCGCAAGTGGTGGGCGAGGCGGCTCAGCGTCAGCAACAGCACGAAGAGACGGAGGCAAGATGCTCCTCGGCTGCTCCAGGAAAGAGGGACGCCGGTCCCATGGTACCACAGGACTCGTTAGGTTGCAGGTATAGCTTACAGCACTGGGGCTTTTCTAGCAGTTCTTTTCTATGCGTAACATCAACTGAATGCAGTGGCTCACTCCCACTTATCTCAAGACTGCTCGTTTCGAGGTTGGTTCAGCCAAGGGAACCTCAAGTACCACAGGCAATAGAGACGACTGAGGCGGCTATCTGAGTGTGAAACCGATTTATCCGACACACCCGCCGTGTTCAGCCTGGAGTTTAACCATCCGCCCAAAGTCTATTTAACCGCAGCCGCCCCATCATCTCTCGCAACCAATGTCCCGGTTTCTTCAATGACCATGTTTACAGCTTGTCCTCATCGCTAACACATTAGCGTCTTGACTCACGATCATCCCTAACGCCATCAACGATAACATATCATGGACGTGGTCGAAGCGTCCATTGCGGTGCTGCGCGCGGCCCTCGAGGCGGGCAAGGTGACGAGCGTGGGTCTGGTCGCGGCGTACCTGACGCGCATCGCGGCGTATGACCACCACGGTATCCGGCTCAACTCTGTTCCGGTGCTGTCGCCGACAGCATTCGACGAGGCGCGTGCGTCTGATATGCGCCGGGCGCGGGGCAAGCTCCTCTCCCCGCTCGACGGCATCCCGTACACGGCCAAGGACTCGTACAAGACGAAGAACATGACCGTGTCTGCAGGTTCGCCTGCGTTCCGGGACCTGGTGGCCGGGGACGACTCGTTTGCGATTGGCCGCATGCGGGGTGCGGGTGCGATTCTGCTTGGCCTGACGACGATGCCGCCCATGGCGAACGGGGGCATGCAGCGGGGACTGGACGGGCGCGCAGAGTCGCCCTACAACGGCGCATACCTCACGTCTGCTTGGGCGAGCGGGTCGTCGAATGGGTCGGGGACAGCGACGGCCGCGAGCTTTGGCGCGTTTGGGCTGGGCGAGGAGACATGGTCGAGTGGCCGCGCGCCCGCGAGCTGTAATGCGCTCTGCGCGTATACACCCAGTTGGGGTGTCATCTCCACACGGGGTAATTGGCCGCTTGTGCCAACCATGGATGTGGTCGTGCCCCACACACGATCCATGGCGGACATGCTCGAAGTCCTCGACGTCCTCGTTGCCGACGACGTCAAGACGCACGGCGACTTTTGGCGCGTCCAACCCTGGGTCGAGATCCCCAAGGCGTCCGCACTTCGGCCCGCGTCTTACCCTGCGCTTGCGGAGGACGCCCGCGGTGACCCCAGACAGACCAAGCCTCTGCAGGGTTTGCGTATCGGCATGCCAACGTGCTATCTCGGCGTGAACCCCCGGGATATCCGAACCCGTTGGGCAGTCACTGCCTTGGCCAAAGAAGCGGCTGAGCGCCTCCGCTCCCTCGGTGCGGAGGTGGTCGAGTGCGCTGAGCTCCCCGTGCGTGAGGGCTACGAGCGACGCAAGACGCCTGAAGTCGGCAAGAACTGGTTCCAGGGCGGACTCGCAGACCGTGGCTTCGTCACTCGCGAATTCTTCCAGGCTGAGATCGAGGACTTGTGTGCCTTTTCGCTTGAG
The DNA here is from genome assembly GCA_025502685.1 of Pascua sp. PH4015B. Taxonomy (NCBI): domain Eukaryota; kingdom Fungi; phylum Basidiomycota; class Tremellomycetes; order Trichosporonales; family Trichosporonaceae; genus Pascua; species Pascua sp. PH4015B. The sequence goes on from JAMFRD010000040.1 coordinate 178,516, forward strand.
GACTTTTTGGCCACCAACGCGGCCGAGTCCAGTTTATTCCGTGGTAAGGGCCTCGTCCGTGGCCCAACCTCGTGGGCGGACGTGGACCCCGATCTCGTGTTTCCGCTGCCTGTGGGGCAGATTGAGAACGATTTCGGGGACGACATGGAGATGGGAAACTATGTCGGCATCGTAAAGGGGGGCCGGGCACGGGCACCAACTGAGATCCCCCACATTGTCGAGGGGGTTCGGGGGCTAGACCGAGCACGGCGCGAACTTCTCGACGAATGGATGGACGCCGAAGGCCTGGCGGCACTCGCGTTCCCTACGCTCGCAGACATCGCGCCCGCTGACGCCGATACGAACCCCGCCAGCCACTTGATAGCTACAGAGGACGGCACATGGGTTGCGAATGGTAACCTCTTCGTGCGCCACCTCGGTATCCCCACCGTTACGGTGCCCATGGGTCTGGCAAAAGACATTGAGATGCCGTTTGGCCTCACCCTGGCTGGCCGCGGGTGGGACGACTCCCGCCTCCTCCGCCTCGGCGCGCTTCTCGAGTCGGTCTCACCACCCCGTCCCACCCCACCGCGCACGCCGGCCATTCAGCATCTCGCCCAGGACATTGATGCCAAACGCCCATCGACTTCTCAACATGACGAGGGGTCCTCAATACCGCCCCAGCAGCTCGTTCTTAGCGTCGACATTGAGTCCCGCCACGAATCGCGACTTCACTACGTCGTGCGCGGAACGCTTCCCTCCGGATCCGTGACGAGTGCCACAGTGACCATTAACGGTGTACCTGTTCACGCCGACCTGGTGTCTGACGGCTTTACTGCCCGCGGCTCCGTGGCAGCGGAAGAGTTGACAGTGTCCCACTCCCAGTGGCGCCAGCCGTACGGGACGATGATTGTGGCGACGGCCACGGGTGAGGGTGGGGAGTATGGGTGTATGGAAGTGGTCGGTGGGTGTTAGTGAATAGCCAGTGGGGATGTATTCCATGGATGGTGTCGCCATGCCTATGGTAGTAGTTGCGCTGGATTGCTGACATTGGGAGGATCCACGGGTTGTGCTCGACGATGGTGGTGGTTGCAACGGTCTCAACCACACGGCAGTGAGACAATATATGAGACCAATGCCAACATGCTGTGCACAACCGCCAATACAATAATAGGATAATACAATGTGAGTATGGCCAAGATGTCTATGCCAGCTTGTCGCCCTGGAAATATGGCAGGAATCCAGTATCGGGGTGACAATTTGTGTACTCGAACAGCTGCTCGCGGTCGTCAGGGAGGACATAGACCTCATGCCACGTCCTCAACTGGTTGCGGCTCCCGTATCGCTTGTACCGTGCCATGGCGGCGCTGTAGATGGCCGCGTGGGAGCGGTGCTTTTCGCTCCACCGTTCCATGTCGCCGAGGGAGAGAAAGTAGCCGAGCGCGTGCGCCTCGGGCTTGGGCGTCCCGTCGGGGCCGAGGGCGTCGTGGAACCGGAGGCTGATACACCCAGCATCTTGGGGCTCGTCTTGGAGATAGTCCATCCCGCGTTCGAGGGGCGGAGCCAGCTTGGCTTGGTAGTCTGTCATCTGCTCGTCGTCCATCGCACCCCACGTGTTGCCCGAGCGGATCACGGCGACATTATGTGGGGCCCGGATACGCCAGCGTGCACGAGCCGTGTCCCTTGGGGAGCGCTGCATCGACGCCCCCGGTGGGGGGTCGAGTGGGTCGTTGGCTGCGATGGGGAGACGGTCGCGCATCGCGCCATAGTACCCGCAGTACGGTGTGGGGTACAGCTTAACCGCAGGATTGGACGACACGCCCGCAGGATAGTCGAGCCAGTAGATTGTCTCGAGCCGCTCGGCGGGGACACGGAGCACCTCGCGCCACACCCCAACGTTGTCGGCCAGCCGCTCGGGGCTGGTCCACCACGCCTCCACAGCGGGGTCGGCGCGCCATGCCGAAAACTCCGCCTCGTTGACCCAGTACGCCGCTACGACGTGGCTGTGGTACCTCGACTTGTCCGTGTACCGCGCATGGTCGTGCGTGCTCGGTCCGCTGGGGTGGTCCAAGAGCCTCCCCTCCGCCCACTTCATGAACGGCGACGACGCAAGCTCCTCCGCGTTCCGCGCCTGTACGCCAAAGAAGCCGACAAACAGCTCCTGCTCAGGCAGTACGATTGACCATCGTTGAACCACGGGTACGTGTCCTGGCTTCTTGCGGAGAGGGACTGTTCGATGCTCCGGGCCGTACGACTCTCGCGGAGCCGTGTCCAGGATCTGCGGCCCTGGACGCGCTCCTAACGCGGCAGTACTGGTAGCAGCGGTGCTGTTGAGTCGCGCGGCCCGGGGTGCGAGTGGCACGCGGAGGCGAGTTGCGGAGAGCAGCGGTCGATGGCACATCCGCATGTCGTGCTAAGGAGAGTGGGTTGCTGCGAAAGACGACAGATGATGGCGACGAAGTTAGGTCAAAGCGGCCTTCGGACTTCCGGGGGCCCGTGGGGACAGCAAGTTCGTCACGTGACCACGTGTGGCATCTGCCAGGGGTCGTGAGGAATGTTGCATGTTGCAGAGAGTAGAGTGATGCGAGTGGTAGCGGCGAGCGCAATCCATCGAAGAGTAAGTGCGGTGACTGAAGGCATGGTTAGAGGATCGAAGGGGGAACGGTCACGGTCAACGCACTGCTGTGCGATGCGCGCAGCAGATGTCACCTGCCAGTCACACGACACCGGTCCGCCATGAGGTATCATCCAATTGGGTTCTGACGAGTGACTTGTGGCTATGCACTACCAGAGCTGTGTTTGCGGCACCATCATGGGTTGTGAATGGCAGACGTTATGTCGGGTTTCGGGTGTGCTTCGGCTTGTCACCACGTAGAGACTTCTTTGAACCACCGGGTCGGGGCGGGATCTTGAGAACCACAGCTATGCTTGGTCCACCTCCACTCTTGAGATCTGGAAAGGGAGCGATCATCCGCATCCGGTCGGCAGACAGTCACATGTACTAACACTTTGAAGACTGTGACCCTCACCCACACCCAAGCACCAGGGCGCTGGGAAGTACCCTGCGCGCAGACAAGCTTGTGACCGTGACAGCAGCATCTAAACCTGAGCTCGCGCCTCCTCATCTTACTGGGCCTGACAGCGCCGGTCACGGTCGTGTGCACACGATGAGTATATCCTATGGCCCTGCAGAACCATGCTGTCCGCAATCTGATAATGGCCGAATTCTGGCGCGCGACGACGTTTAGCTCCTCATGACAGATGTGGTGGCAAATGAGAGGTTCATGGAAACGCTCAACTCTGTGCCTGAGGTTACACTGCGGGCGGCGCACGCACTTCGGGATACAGGTCGAATGTGGTTGGGCTGGTAGAAGGCGAATAGACTGTCCCCCGACATTAGCAACATTAGGCGCAACGGACGAGCTGGAGCAGACTACTGATAGTCCGCGTGTTAAAGCCTTTGATGGTAGTCTACGCTTCTTAAGCCTAGCTGTCAAAGCTCCCGAACAATGCAAAGCGGACCATTATAGAATGGGTTTTGTGGAGAATCAGAGGAACAAGGGACGCTTCCGACAACTCGGTACATACTTTACCTACAGCGCTAAACGTTAGATAACTTGCTAGGGTATGGCCCGAGACTGTTGAAAGTTCCTTCGTCCGAAGTTGTATCTAGGCACTTACTGGGGCGACGTGCAAGTCGATACCCGTGGTAGTTGCCGAAGCATCTCGGGCTCAAGCATGCCAGCAATAGCCGTGTAAAGGCAGGCCCTTTCGGATCGACCATACCCGAGCACAACTGCCCGTGCCCCATCACATTGTTGTGGGTCCTTTGTGCCAAGTCATCACGCTTACGGCTTCATTGCGCCGACATTATCGCAGTGAAGCTTATCCACGCCTCGAGCCCGGATGTGCTGGAGTGTCCTATTGGTTGTTCTCCCGGTACGTGCGCAACATGCCAGAGCTGCGGCCACCTCGCCAAGTAACAATTGCTTCCTCTGGCCTGGAGCCAGCATCGGGTCGACTCCCAGTGTTGCTTATCGGGCATGTGGGAGCACACGTGGTGGCTCATTCCCTAAGATGTAGGGACCCCAAGTGTGCACCGGTAAAGGAGTGTAGCCCAAGATCCCGCAGCGTGCGTGCTTAGTGTCCTCTCAAGTCCGGATCTGGTCCTGTCATGCTTCTGGGGCAACGTCGTGCCACATATGACATTCACGTGCCTGCTGTGCTAGCAGAAGCAGTGACTGTGCGCGAGCGTCCATCGTGCTTGCGCGCTTTCGCAGAACCAGTCCGTGACCGGGAACAACTTTCCGCTCATCTGTTCATCTCATACACCCATCTCACACAACCGACTTCGAGTCAAGGTTTGTTGCAGGGCATTATACCTGCACCGCGGCGTACCCGCGGCTTAAATGTCGTCTTTTGCTCGCCAAAAGGTCGCGATCCGGAACGGAGCCTCGACGTGTCACCGGGATAACGGCATGGCGCGGTGGATGCCTGTTGCTGACAGGCGGAGGAGCTCTACTGACAGCGATGAGCGGGCCCAGATACCCTCTGCGGCAAATACGACAGAGTAAACTAATTAAATCGCTTGGGGGTTGGCAATGGCTTGGCGGTGTCTTGGCAACGCCACAATTAAGGGTCTTGCACCACATGACGGCGGACTAGCCCCAGTCCCCCCCGTGGAGTCCCCAGCTCCCCGGGTCAGGCGACACTTCAGGATGACGCACACGGGCAAGGGGCAAGAGGGTGGCTAGCATGGCTAGGTGTGGCCAGGTGGCTGCTCCTTCTTTGTATCTTCCGAGATTCCAGGAAGGCCATGCAGGCCAAGTTCTGGATCGCAGTCCCCGGCGTTCTCGAGCAAGGCGCACGGCCACAGTGTCGATCCGTGACACACCAAGAGATTGCGTTTGCTCGGTTCGAGATGGAGGCGTTCACCATCCACCAATAGCCGGTGGCATCTGACGGCACTGGTACTCCAGGCTCCCAAGGCGCCATTCACATGGCCCCATTCACCTTACTCGGTCACTTGTCAACTCCACATCGGGGTGTATGGTTGACCGGCGGTCCTTGCCGCAAACATTGCCACACCTGCCGCTTGCAACCTACCCACAGCGTCACACGACAGGCAATGACCCTTATGGCCAAGACGGGAGGACGGTAGGCAAAACAGGCTCCACGAGAACCCAACGCTGGGGAACTCTCGGGATTGTAAAAAGCCGGATGTCAGTGGCGGCGACGGGTACAAAGAGCATCCATCGACTGCGCCGTCGACTTCGACCCCACCCACCGCCAACTCGCTCACTCACTCACCGCCAGTGAGACACTCGTCGCCACCACTGCGGCTGCAAACTACCCACCACTCTTTCCCAGCGTCGACTTGTCGACTCGCCGCCATTCAGCATGGCTACCTACGAACGGGACCCCGAGAAAGTCACCCACGAGAAGGCGTTCCACCACGAGTACGACCAGGACAACTCCATCCCAGACAACAATGAGAGCACACGGCACTATGACAACATCGACGAGGGCTTCGACCCCCACCAGGTCAAGCACATCATGCGTCGCGTGGACATCCGGCTGATTCCGATCCTGTCGCTCATGTACTGCATCTCTCTCATCGACCGCACCAACCTGTCGCTCGCGCGTGCCGCCAACCAAGTCCAGATGGACAGGGACCTGGGCACCAACATTGGGCAGCGCTACTCGATCGCTACTGTCATTTTCTTCATTCCTTACATTATTCTCGAGGTTCCAGTGAGTAGAAGATCCTCGTCGCCCTTGCTACAGACCGCTAACTCAGGCAGTCCCAAATCGGTCTCCGCAAGTTTGGTGCCAGGTGGTGGCTTGGAACGTCGACTATCCTCTGGGGCGTTGTCATGACGGCCATGGGTGCCGTTACCAACTGGCGCCAGCTCACGGCACTCCGCGCCATCCTCGGCGCGTTTGAGGCGACGCTGTTCCCCGGTGCGGCATACCTGATTGCGTGCTGGTATCCCCGCAAACAGATGGCTCTTCGCAACGCTGTCTTCTACGTCATGTCCATTGTCGTCTCTGGCCTGTCGGCCATTCTCGCTTGGGGCATCTCTCAGCTTAATGGCCGCACTGGACGTGCCGGATGGCGCTGGATCTTTATCATTCAGGGTGAGTCTGAACTGCTACTGCACTCTGTGAACCATTCTGGATGCGGACCCCCTCGTCTCGCAATCACCCCTCTAAGCATATTCGCTAACATCCAGGCGTCCTCACCATCGCCATCGGTCTTCTCGGATACCTCCTGATCACCGACTTCCCGGACAAGGCCAAGTTCCTGTCGACCGAGGAGAGGAAGATTGTCATTACTCGCATCGAGCGTGACCGCCACGACTCTGTGCCCGACAAACTCACGATGAAGAAGTTCATCACGTACATTACCGACCCCAAGCTCTGGCTCTTTGGCTACTTCTTCGGATCGACTACCCTCGGGAGCTACTCGCTGGCATACTTCCTGCCCGGTATTCTGCAGACCATGGGTTTCAGCGACGCCCTGGCCCAGATCCTCGTCGCTCCTCCATACGTGTGGGTTGCCTTCCCGGCCATTTTCAGCGGCTACATGGGCGACCGTTTCAAGACCCGTGCCTTCCCGATCATGATTAATGCGACCATCCTTATCATCGGCACCTGCATGTACTCGCAGGTGTCGCCGGACAAGCTCGCGACACGCTACGCGGGTGTCTTCCTCGCGATTGGCGGCTGTAACTCGAACGTGCCCCTCATCGTCGCATGGTGCCAGACAACCATCCGTGCACAGAGCAAGCGTGGCTTTGCCTCTGCCCTCGTCGTTGCTTGGGGAGGTATTGGTGGCATTCTCGCCGGCGTCGCCTTCCGCCAGCAGGAGATCAGGCAAGGTTACCCCACCGGCGTGTTCCTCACTATTGGCATGAATGCCGCGGTTGTCGTCTTGGCCGGATGCCTCAAGCTTTACTACATGCGCCAGAACAAGCGCGCCGACCGTGGCGAGACCATCCTCGAAGGCAACGCCGACTTCCGCTACCAGCACTAGGTGGAGCGACACGGGGAGGAAATGAACAGAGTGATTGGGAATGAAGTAGCTAGGGGATGAGGTCTGTCTGGGTCTTGTAATGGAGATGTACCAATGCAGAATGCGTAAACAGAAGCTTCATCGCTGCCACCACTACCACTGAATATTATTGCAGTCGTACTGTCGGTACAAGGCCGAGCTCGTTGCGTTGTGGTGGTTCAATCTGATGGAACAATTCTCCAACCTGCAGCCCACACTGATGCTTCGTGCTATTCTGAGCTGAGGACCGCCCACGTATGACGACGCCCAGAGTGTGTAAATGCGATGCGAGGGGAGAGAGGCTGGGGGTGTGTTGAGCTGACCCCTGCGGCATCCATCCATTGGCACTCCTCCCCAGTCGGCGATCCATCCGAGCCAGGCCTCCATGGCGTGCTCTATCTCGGGAAAAAAACGCGTCCTGGAACGCCGGTGTCGACGAAGCCAAATGCCCCAATGCAACAACTGCCCGCTCGCTTAAGTGCACTAGGCTATAGGCGGTATGCGTGAGAAGCGCGATCTGTCGGAGGTGCGCTATGGGGCAATTGTCTCGCACCTCGTCTTGCTCGGGTTGGCTGTGGTCGTTGTGGCCATGTGGCTAGCGTTCTAGTGTGGCATGGCACATATCGGGATCTTCGCGGGCACATGACCGTTCCTGGCCGGGGATGGCACGGGGCGCGTCACGCGCACCGCTTTTCGGCGTCCGGCTTTCGGCAGGTACAGACTGGACAATGCATTACAATCCGATGACGAGACGCGTCGTCCAACGTCGCCATTCTTACCAATCCACTGATTCCAAACAGCCACGGACCCCTATTCCCAAGGACCTGCATTCCTCCATATGTCTTGCCCCAACAACACCCCTCAAGCTTGCAAGCTCTTCCCCGGCAGACGCATCACGAGCAACAACTGTCAAGTCGGAAGTCAACCTCGCCGACAGGGGGAAGTACATGTGGGGCACAGAGCCTGGTCAGCCATCTCCTCGCGATGAATTTTTGAAACACAACGTGACGCGGACTCGACACGGATCGACCTCAGCCCAAAACACCGAAAGGGACAAATGACGAACGCAGCGACATGCAAATGCCATCCGGTGTTCTGCCGACAGAGGTCGACAGTGCTGTCCCACCACGAACATGGGTGACTGGTCAACCGCCCTCCTAATGACTCGCGGGTTTTCATCCTTCGAAGATGTACTGGTTCGAACTCTCACTTTCGGTGCTGACCCTTTACATTCACTGGCTCTGATCGAATGCCTGACAGTGCACACTGTCCCACTACGTGCGTCTTTGCATAAGACCACAGCCCTACGCAGACCTCGATGTCAGCGGTCAACGAAGCCGGGAGCTGTGTGTCCTCTGGGCGGAATCTGCACACTAAATGTCCGGACTTGGACTTCAGGCCCCTAAACCAGTGCTAGCCGCTATATGCCTGCACGTGCCAACATCAGCACTGACTCCTCGAATGAGCGGTGAATGAAGCGTAAAAGTCTGCGACGGCGGGGTCCCTTTTGAGGGCGTTGCCGCCTGGCCCTAGAACGGGAGGATAGGGCGGCACCACGGTTGGGTGGCCATTGTACTTTTCCAGACACCACTTTATGCCTACAACGCCTATGCGTGCTATTTCGGCGTCGGCATTGGCGCAGAAGTCATGGATCTCGAGGGCCTTGTCGCCCTGCTCGGTCTGGAGCTTGTGGGAGACGTATAACAGCTAGCGGATCGTAGGCGGGTATCTGTTGGTGAGGCCCATGATGGAGCCGTGTCCGCGCCGCGTGAGGAACCAGTACACCCGGCTTACACTCCCTGTGTCACTGACCCACACACGCCTAGTTGGGCGAGACCTGTGGCTACCGCCATCGTCTCCTTTCCGCTGTTCTGTATCCGGTCATGAGTGGTCTACTTAATGATGGGAGAGGCAGAACTAGGGCGGGATGTCGTTCAACGGAGCCGACAAGGCTGCTGTCTGATGGAAGCTAAATGATACATTTCAACATCCATACCTCAGTGACCTTGCAACGAGACACCTCTTGGATCGACGTTCTGCAATAACGCGACATACATTGGGGATGGACGATTAGATAAGGTGGGCTTTTCCCTTGGCGGGCATTACCACATATTCACTTTGTGCAACTCATATACCCAGGTTCGACATCCCCTTCTATCTCTTGGAAATTGCGAGAGAATCCGATGGTAGGGATCGTTCACACCTATCGCTGCGTGGACTCTGACACGATCCGCAGAGTGGAGCCCCATCATCACACGCGGGGCAGACCAGTCCCCGAGGGACATCATCGTGGCCGACACGGATAATTGTACCAGCCTTTACCAAACCCCAGTCAGGGCGGGCCTCCATGTTCTAGACACGGCCGCTTCTTCACTTCTTACTCGCTCAGCCGGTGCCGCCGGGTGCGTGCAGTGAGGTTTGTACTCTTACCTGCTGATCTCGTTAGGATGGTGCGGGTTCACTCCGGCTATACCAATGTCGCTGCACTCAAGATTGAGCCGCATATCAACCGAGTTAAATGTCGCGGATCGTTGCCTGTCAAGAAGGATCATCAGTTTTTGCGGATTAAACGACATGTGAGAGGAATAACCGTTGGTGGGCAAGATTGCCGATGCAGGCAGTCCTCAGTTGAGTTTTGGATTGCCGACATTCCAGGAACCCGGCGGTCCGCCGGCCCGGCACACCCGTGAGATGCCGACGCCACTGACACCCACCTGCAACCTCAAGCGATACGCGAGGACTCAAGTGGAGAGTCGCCCAAGCGGCCAACCCTCAACCGTTGGCCAACTCGTTAACAACCTCGGAGCCACTGAGTCGGTGGCTTGCTCCACACCTCCTCTGCTGACAGCTGACTTGGGGGATGGCCAGTACGACGCCAGGATCGGCGGGTACGAGGCTGGCCGCCGTACTGAGACGCCGCACGGTGGCGTGGGGGCATGTACATGTGCCCACTTCCCCACGTTGCGTCGCCGCCGGAGGCCAAGTACCTGAAACATGTACAAAGGCACTGCACTAAGTTCCTGTTGAGCTCCATGCTCTGTTGCCGTCGTGCGGCACTGACATGGACATGGGAACAACAAACAACAGACAGGCACTTTTCGCAACCGCCCGGAGATTGGTCCGGCAGTTGTAGTCGGGCGGCAACGGCGCAGTTTGATACGGGCCACGGCGACTGCCGGCGAACAACAGAACAACAGCCTGTTTGACTCCCACGTTGTCCACTTGCTTTGCGGAGGTGGAGGTCAGGGGGACGGCGACGGACCGAAACTGTAGCTAACTAGTGGACGCTAGTGGCGAGACAGGCGCGGTGGGCAACAGCCTATTCTTGCCTGGATGCGCCGAGGGCGGTCCATCCATGACGGAGGTGGTTCTCAGGCATGGTGGAGATGGTGGGTGAGGTACGGGGGGACCCGTGGGGTGGAAAGTCCGGGGAGGAGAGTGGATGATCTGCGGGGAGACGGCGTTGCAACTGTGCAGTGCTTGAAGCTGGAGAGCTCGATATATAACGACGAGGTCAGTGTTGCCATGGGACAAAATATCGATGTCGCTGTCGCTATCGCCAGAGCAACATCACACGACTGTCAACACTGCATAGCAGTTTACTGAGCCTCCGCACGGCTCGACTCTACTAGCCCAGCATACCGTAACCTACCCGACAGTTCCTCCCCCTACCATACCGCCAGAATGGGCTTCTTCACCACAAGGCACAGGATGTTTGCCCGCGGACGCAACCTCCGCTGGGCAATCACCTTTGCATGCCAACTCGCGTTTGTTCTGTTCGGTTACGACCAGGGTGTCTTCAGCGGAATCGTCGGCAACCAAAACTTTCTCGATACGTTCGACCACCCCAGCGCCGGCCTCGAAGGGATCATTGTGTCAATCTACAACCTCGGCTGTTTTTCTGGTTGTATCCTCACGTTCATCGTTTGTGAGAAGCTGGGACGGAGGAGGAGCATGTGGCTCGCGATGTGCTTTATTCTGGTAAGCGGTGTGGAATTGTTAGGTGACCGAGGTTTGAAGCGCCGCCACTGACCAGCAGGTCGGCGCCACACTCCAGACAACGGCGTACACGGTGCCGCACATGATGGTGGCGCGGTACATTACTGGTATTGGGACTGGTATCGAGGTTAGTACGGGCGTTGGTGGAAGGAGTTCCTCACTGGAACTGCACGGCCAGAGCTGGGCCAAACTTGGCGCATTCTATAGTCACAGCTGACAGCAGACGTCGACGGTGCCAGCATACCAGTCCGAGCTATGCGAGGCCGATAAGCGCGGACGCCTCGTATCATCCGAGCCACTGTTTGTCGGTGTCGGTATCGTGATCGCGTACTGGTTCGATTACGGCATGTCGTATACGAGTGGTAGCATCGCATGGCGTCTGCCCATTGCGTGTCAGATGATCTTCGCCGTTGGCGTTATCTACCTCGTGTTCGGTCTTCCCGAGTCTCCGCGATACCTCTACGCCCATGGGCACGACGACGAGGCGCTCGAGATTCTGTGTGACATATACGATTGTTCGCCCCAGGATGCCAAGATTGTCAAGGAGCAGGGTGAGATCCTCGAAGCACTCGCTCTCGAACGCGAACACGGAGAGTACAAGTGGAGCCAGCTGCTCAAGCGTGACGACGTCCAGACTGGCCGCCGTGTGCTCCTCGCGTACGGGATGCAGTTTATGAACCAGATGGGTGGAATCAACCTTGTCGTGTGAGTTCTCATCAATGTCATTGTGTCCTGTTTCGAGTAGAAGACTTACACTGCCACAGATACTACGTGACAAGTGTCCTCGAACTCAACGTTGGGCTCACCCGAAACCTGTCGCTCATCCTTGGAGGTTGCATCAACCTCATGTTCGTCATCGGTTCGCTCCTGCCCACCTTCTTCCTGGACCAGCTCGGGCGCCGCGGTCCTATGATCTGGGGAAGCTGCGGGTGTGCAGTGTCCATGATGATGATTGCAATCCTTTTGAGCTTCCAGGACAAGGGTGGAGCCATCGCAAAGGCAACAAGCTCAGCTGCAGTGGCGTTCTTCTTTACCGTGAGTTGTGTCCTGATTTCAGTTTGGCAGTTGGAGCCTGGCGTTGCTAAGTTCAATCAAGCTCCTGCTGACTGCGTCAGTACATGCTGTCCTTTGGTGGCACGGTCAACTGTATCCCTTGGGTGTATGTGCCCGAGATTCTGCCGCTCCACGTGCGCGCCAAGGGCACTGCCGTGGGCATCTCGGCCAACTGGATTTGGTTAGTCTGCGAGACGTCTTCCACTCACATATGTGCTTCTTTGAACACGACCCAGCTCACACGCACAGGAACTTCCTCGTTGTCATGATCACCCCGACCCTCATCCAGAACCTCCGGTGGAAGGCCTACCTGATCTTCATGGCGACGAGCTTTGCGTTCATGCCCCTCGTCTACTTCTGCTACCCCGAGACGACGCGTCTCACACTCGAGGAGATCGACTGGCTCTTCCTCGAGAAGGGAAATGTCGTCAAGCGATCGCTCCAGGTCACCAAGCACGGATGGGCGAGCATCGGGATGGCGGGCGGGCCGAATGCGCAAAACGAGTTCACCAGGAGGCACTCTGTGGCTACCCACGCCGACAACGAGAAGGGGACAGGGTCTGCCGAGCACGTCGAACGCTCGAGCAGCGACGGGGAGAAGTAAGAGATGAGTTTGGAAGAGGTTGTAGTACCAGGAACTGTAGAAGAATGAAGTGCAGGATGAATGCCAAATGAGTCGTCAGCAGCATAGGACAATTCCATCAGCACCTTGGCACCCATTCGGTTCCACAAGTGGCTCCATGAACAGGCTATGCTTCCACAGGTCATATTTTGTCAGATTGTGCTTTGTCAGATTTATCTCACCATGCACCAGCTCGGCAACTCACCGACATGGACGGGTCGAGGGAGAATTGTGAGTGGCTATCCGCGAGGATGGCGGAAGTTGGCTCGGCAAATGAGGCGTCGAGCTCAGGAGATTTGTCGGAAAAAAAAAAACACTGGCAGGCATCGGTGGTTTGCCGACAATCAATCAGTCTTGCAAATGGCGTCACTGTGACGTGACAACCCTCCTTTCGAACCCTCAACAGCAGACCAACCCTCATCTATCAAACCCTCTTTCTCTCTTTCTCTCTCTCTCTTCCACGTATTCTCCCATCTCTGTCTCTTGCACAACACACCACACACATCCACACCACCAACATGTCTCTCGGTCGCACCCTCAAGCTGTAAGCACACTCACATCCACACACACTCGACGATTGCCGCTTTGGCTGACGTGACCAGCAACAACGGTGTCGCGTTCCCACAGATTGGGTTCGGGACGTGGCAGGCCAAGCCCGGAGAGGTGAGTGACGAGGATACATGGAGCTGGGCCTTTGCTGCCCTCTCCATCGATGGAGAGATGTAAAGGAGGCAGGAGGACGAACTAACACTACCAGGTCGAGGCCGCCGTGAAGGAGGCGCTCAAGGTCGGCTACCGTCACATGTGAGTTTTTTTGGGGACGCCGTGTGCGCCAAAGCATGCCATACATTGGTACTGATGGTGATTTTAGCGACGCCGCTCTCGTCTACGGCAACCAGAACGAGGTCGCCGACGGCCTCAAGCAGTCGGGTGTCCCCCGCGAGGAGATTACGCTTGTCAGCAAGCTGTGGAACAACTCGCACCGTCCGGAGAACGTTGAAAAGGACCTCGACCTCACTCTCAAGCAGCTCCAGACACCCTACCTCGACGTCTACCTCATCCACTGGCCCGTCCCCTTCACGCCCGGAGATGATCTCTTCCCCAAGACTGAGGACGGCAAGCTGGCCGTCGATGTCGGTGGCCCCTCGATTGTCGACACCTGGAAGGAGCTCGTCCGCATCTCCAAGGAGACCAACAAGGTCAAGGCTATCGGTGTCTCCAACTTCCCCGTTGATGCCCTCAAGAAGATCATCGACGCCACGGGTGTTACCCCCGCCGTCAACCAGATTGAGGCGCACCCCCAGCTCATCCAGCCCGAGCTCTTCAAGTTTGCCAAGGACAACGGCATTGTCATTACCGTGAGTGTGGAATCGGTTCCAAAGGCTGGAAGATGCTGACAATTTCGCCTCGGCAACCTAATTTCCTGCTCCCACGCTCTCTCCAACTTTTGCAATCTAGGCCTACTCGCCCCTTGGCAACAACATCACCGGCAAGCCCCGTGTCCTCGACTCGCCAGAGGTGAAGAAGATTGCCGACCAGCTCGGCAAGACCCCCGCTCAGGTCCTCATCGCCTGGGGTGCCAAGGTAAGTACCCCATCAGCTCTATCAGAACCCGTCCTAACGTACCTTTAGAACGGCTTCGCCGTCATCCCCAAGTCGGTCACGCCCGAGCGTATCGCCTCGAACTTCCAGGACTTTGAGCTGCCCGACGAGGACTTTGAGACGCTCAACAAGTGGGGCCAGGCTAACACGGTGCGCAGCAACATTCCCGCAGAGTACTCGCCCGCGTGGCCTATCAACGTCTTTGACACGCCCGAGGAGCAGAAGTTGAAGCTCTCCATCTGGTAAATGTACGTATGTAGATGATGCAGATATTTGGAGTTCAATTGGACGACGGCCTCTGTCATTCGGTGTTGCGCGCCGCGGTCGTCAAACAGTGTGGTCGTCGAAAACAAGAGCACGTGAAGAGCTGTCGGGCTTCCCCGTGAGTTTGATAGTCATGACGACATTCTCACTAACCGTCGGCCACTTCCATGGTGACTCATCAACTGCGCGGGGATCACGTCATCAACGCCTGAACCACACAGTTGCATTTATACTGGCGACCGCATCTCTTAGTCCCCATCGTGTAGACTCTCAACATGCCCAAGGTTCTTTTTACGGGAGCTTCTGGATACATGTGAGCAAGCTTGTACAAAACCACGAGCACCGAACTGACGCCAACAGCGGCGGCGAGATTCTCGCCCAGCTGGGCGACACCCTAAATGCCGATTTATCGTCCAAACTCGACATCTTTGCAGTATATCGTAAAGACGCCCACGTCGCGCCATTGGAAAAGCTTGGCTGCAAGCCCGTAAAGCTCGATCTGAGCGATCACGCGGCAGTGCAGCAGTTCATCCGGGAGAACAAGAGTTCGTTACAGGGCTGTTTGAGGACGCATTCCAGCTGTTCTAGCTTTCACGACACGTCCTAGCTGTCGTCGCTGTGGCTGACCCGCAGTCGAGATTATGCTCGAGCTAACCGAGCCATTCAGGCCTGATCTTGCCACGGCCTCCATTGAAGCTATGGGTACTGGCGGATCGCTCATCTCGGTATGATCCAGGCTTTGCTCGTCGCTGACACGCGCCAGACTGGAGGCGCGAAGCTCTTCTCGTCGTTTGCGGGATACGACACCAGGTCGACGCTGTATGACGATGCGGACCCACTGACCTCGCCGCTAATTCGGGACGGGCCTCCCGAGTGGCTGCCTGCTGTACTGGTGAGCTATTCTGGAGTCTACGTGACGTTGCTTTTATCAAGCCCAGTTTCCACTTACTGGATGCTGACAGTCAATAGGGCCGGCGCTCCTACGCCAAAATCCTCGACACGGCCAAGCAGCACAATGCCAATGCATACATTGTCATCCCGTGCATCGTGTACGGCCAGTCGCGCGCGTTTGGCAACCCACTCTCGATCCAGGTCGTGGGCCTCGTCAAGGCCATTCAGCACTATGGCCACCCCATCGTCATCCCGGGCACCGACGGCCAGCCGCAGACGTACGCCGTGTGCCACATTGCCGACTGCGCGGCACTATACATCGCCCTTCTGCGCGCG
Organism: Pascua sp. PH4015B; assembly: GCA_025502685.1. Lineage (NCBI taxonomy): Eukaryota > Fungi > Basidiomycota > Tremellomycetes > Trichosporonales > Trichosporonaceae > Pascua > Pascua sp. PH4015B. The sequence continues at coordinate 194,319 of JAMFRD010000040.1, forward strand.
TCGGTGGGCGGTCCCAAAGCCAGCTCGGGCATCTACTTTGCCGAGAATGGTGCTATTGATTGGAAAGTCCTCGCGACCGAGTTTGCAAAAGGGCTGGCACTTGATGGTGATGTGCAGGAGGCAGATGCCAAGATGCAAAACGAGCTCGTTGGCGTCCTTGGCCTGCGGGACGAGTCTTGGGTGCGGCCGTCGATTGGTGGTCGGTAAGTGGCCAGAAGCGCTGAACTTGGGGCCGGCGAGTTATGCTGACTCGCAGGAACAATATCTCGGGCCGCGGCGCCAGGAAGATCGGGTGGGAGCCACAGTACGATGCTGATCATCTGCGTGCTGTTGCATCCGAGGAGGCACGATTCATCGCTCGTTCCCTCGAACACTAGGACAGAGCTTGGGAGGTCATAGAAAGTGGTGCGCGTTTGCCGAAAGTTCTGTAGTGTCTACATAACGAAGAGGTTGCGATGCGACCAGATGCTACAGTCCGAGCGTTGAATTCGGCCAAGCCAAAATGGGCAGTGTAGGCGCTGTATGTCGAACTTTTGCCCAGAGTAGTGGAAATGAGCGAGTACCATGAACTTGGTATTCTGTGGAAAGAGAACTGAGGTATTGGAATATCGAGGGACATTGGATGCACTGAACGTTTGCGCAGTGGGCCCTCGTGTAGATCTAAGTGTTAGAGTGTAATGTTAGCATGAGAATGTGGATGAGCAATGTCAGGGAAAACCTGCCACATCCAACCGCATGTGGTGCACGATGGACAAGGCGCTGTGGGTCTCTACCAACGGTTCCCCTCCTAAGCGGGTCATACATAGCCCTCTTCGCAGATTCGTACTCAGTACATACACAAACCCCATACAATACAAACAGATGCCCACGGGCCACAGACTATTGCGGTCACTTCTACGTCGGTAGGAATCGCTCCAAAAACTCGCCAAAGTCGAACGGCACGCTAGCAGCTGCCGGGTCGTACGAGGTACTCCCACCCGCTTCGGAGTGCTGGCGTGCCGACAAGAGACCCGCATCGGGCATCGAGACGTAGGTCTTCAACGCTTCTTGAATCTTGGCCAGGTCCACCTTGTCTGGATGGATACCCTCAAGACGCTGGCCGAGGGTACTTGCGACCCAGGCGACGCCCGCCCAGTAGTTTGTCTGCCGCGCCAGGCCTCGCTGGAGGGTTGAGATGGACGTTGTCGCCACGCTGGTGAGCATGGAACGGAACAGGTCGGCCTGTTTGGCCTCCCTGCCTGTACTGCCTGCATCGGCGCTTGGGGTGGTGCTCTGTGAAGGTTCACCGGCAGCTTCACCGTGCTGCTCAATCTCCTTGATGTAGCAGCATCCGGCGACGTAGAACGCCTGGTTGATGAATGGGAGGGCGAGGTAGGCGCCGTCGTCGATGACGTCGCTGAGGACAAGAATGTCGCCAATCGTCCGTGCACTGTTCCGGGACACGTTGGCCGCAGTGACCGGGGTGCTGCATCCGCTAGAAACAGCGGCAGCAACGGACCGCGGGTGGCGGCGCCCATACTCGGTGCCGGTGAGGTAGGCGCTCGCGATGATTGTGTGCATCCAGAGATGAATGTGGAGGAATATTGGACCTTGGCGCGCTTCCTTGTGCAGTTGCAGACTGCCATCAGCCCATGAACCCCAACTGGACACCCACTTTTGGACGCTCCACTGCATATCTGGAGGGAGGTTGCTGTATAGTGCAACGGCTGCCGATCTGCTTTCGTGAATCTCCTTCTCGACGTCTGCGGGATCCTTGTGTGGTGCATTGAGAAGATTGATGAGCTTGCCGTAGCTAAGCATCTGCCGAGCCGCAAATGGAAACGGTGAACGAAGGAGACCTGGTGAGGGTGTGCCGAGGGGTTGCATGTCCTCGTCTGATGGAGGCTTCGTTGTGATTTCCTCTATGCGGAAAGTCGTCTGTCTACCTGTTCCAAATGACAGGGCATAATCGAGTAGCAGGACAGGCCAGAAGGTGAGTCGGTTCAACCGTCGGTCTTCTGCAGAGATGTCTGATTCGTCCCCTGGATCGAGATGCAGGCCGAGGTCGATGGCCATTCGCACCGCCATGCCCGTGAACATCCACTCCTCCGACTCGGAATCTGGGGCATTAGAAGAGTAGACAGAAATGCTTGCTCACCATTTCCAAAGCCGATATGGGCCAGGAGGATTAGTGCCATGACTGTTTCTCGCGAGGGGACGGCCAGCATCGAGGGCAAGAGGCTCTTTGCTCGCTGTGCAAATATTTCGCCGTATTCGTGAGGTTGCAGGCCCTCTCGCGCAATGACTGGGTGTGTTGAAAATCTTGCTGCGGTGGCTGCGACGCAGTTGAACAGAAAAACAGACCCTGACCCGGCGTCGAGGTCATCAAGAAGCGATGCTTGCTCGAGGAAAGGAAACTGGCAGCCGAATCGATCCGCAAAGATGTCCAGCAGGTGTCGCATGACCGGTGCGACCGGCATGTTGTCGGGCCCAAACATCTCGCTGTCGCTGGGTACACCGCCAGTGAGTACGGCTAGTGTCCCAGGAGACTGGGATATTCGTGGCTCGCAGGGTGGGATGCGTACTCTGAGAGACAGGCGCTTCAACCCAGGTGCAATGGCTGTTGGTCCATGTGGTCGCCACCATGTGATCTTAACGACGCGGCTGTTGTCGTCGGCACGTCGTCTGCCTTTGGACACCGACGGGACGGCCAGTTGACTCGATGGCGAGGTCTCATCCGTGGCAGAACCCACCTCGACTGTCGGGAGTTGTGAGGTCATGGCGAGGATGAACTGCTCGGGGTCAAAGTTGACGCCTCGAAGGTCTGGGAGTGTAAAGTCGAGGTCGGGGTACGTGAATGAGAGGGGACTGGTGCCAGTCTCTCCTGCAGACATTGGTGGATTGAAGGGGAGCATGTCGACCATTTCCGACCTAAACGCAGGCACCTCCACGTTGGCGTCCCCAAGGAGGTGCATACCAAAATGTGTGCTGTCGGGGCCGACGGTGGGCAGACTATCCACATCTACTTCCCAGGGAGTAGAAGAGACATCGCTGCCGAGTCCTATTCTATCAGTCGCCTGGGCTTTGGATGGCGGCCTGCCCAGCCCTCGCTCTGCCAGTGACTGGAGTCGTCTCGCGCGCGAACGGTCCTTGCGGGCTTGACTGGAGCGCCCGTCTTCGGTCGGCCACTGGCATGGAATGTTGTCATCTATGCAGTTTGGACATGGCTGAGGAGGACTTCCACCGCACTTGCACTTCCGGGACCGACACTGGTGTAGTCGGCCAGTCGGCGCCGGTGGGTCCCTCTTCGGCAACTACCGGCTAAACGGAAGCAGATCCTATAATGTTGCGGGGACCCCAGAGTTTGGCATCTGCCGAAGCAACTGCCGAGATATCATCCGCTGTCAACCATCAATAGCCTCTTCGCATCCCATCTCCGATGTCTCCCTACGCCCTTTAGCAATGACTAAGATCCGCGGTCACCGAACGCCCCGCGGCACAATGAAAGGCAACCTATATGGACAAATGTGCCTCGGACAAGCGATTTCTCGGCTCACCATCTCCCAACAACCATGACCAAGTCTCTCGTCAACGGCAAATCGCACGCGGTTCAACCAGAGGTTCTCCAGCGGCCCAATCTCGCCCTTTGGGTTAACAAGGACCACCAGTGTGTACTGTTTGTCGAGTTTATTCTAACGTCGCTTCCAGTATCTACCAGAAAACGGAACCCTTTCCAGAATGTCCGCCAGACAGCTGTGTGATCCATGTGGTGAGCCTTCATCATCTCTTGTCGTGGCTGACGCTTAGAAAGCAACAGGCATTTGTGGATCGTGAGTGCGCTCACGCGAGACGGCGTCTAACACACCCAGTGAGATTCATTTCTGGAAATCGGGACGCATCGGGGACTGCTGCGTGACCCACGACATTATTCTCGGCCACGAGTCAGCCGGCCAGGTCGTCGAGGTGGGGAGCAACGTGCAGGACTTTGCCGTTGGCGACCGCGTATCCATTGAGCCCGGAGTTGCGTGCTGGGAGTGCGACATGTGTCTTCGGGGACGGTACAACCTGTGTCCCAAGGTGCGATTTTCCGGCACACCCCCTTCGGACGGCACAATGCAGCGGTTCGTGGCCCACCCCGCGCGTTTCCTGCACAAGATGCCTGACTCGATGTCGTACGCTGTGGGTGCCCTGATCGAGCCGCTCTCGGTCGCGTACAATGCCGTGCGCCGTGCAGCGCCATACCTGGGTCAACCGATCGTCATTGCCGGTGCGGGGCCCATCGGCCTTGCTGTCGCCCTCAACGCGCGTGCGGCCGGCGCCTCGCCTATCGTCATCACCGACCTCGAGGCTAACCGCCTGGACCAAGCTCGTGCCATGGGCTTTGACAGGACGCTCGCGATTGACACCACCTGGGACAGGCACGAGACGGCGGAACGTATTCGCCAAGTCATGGGCGAGGCATGTCTCCCCCAGATCGTGTTTGAATGCACGGGAGCCGCAAGCAGCATTAACGCGGCGTGCTACGCCCTCGAGGACGGCGGCACGCTCCTCCAGGTCGGCTGCGGCAAGCCCGAGATCGCACTTCCCCTCATGAGCCTCGGCTTCCGCGAAGTCAACATTGTCACGTCGTTCCGCTACCAGCAGTCGTGGCCGGTCGTCATCCGTCTAGCCGCCGAGGGCATCTACGGCGACCTGTCACCACTCATCACGCACACGTTCCCGATCGAGCAGACGATAGAGGCGTTTGAGACCTGTGCTGACCGCAGCAAGCTGGCGATCAAGGTTCAGATTGTAGATGAGTAGACTGGAGATCGCTATCTCGATTTGGTCATGTATGCTTCGCTGCAAAAGTTGACAATGTGGTGCGCCCGAAGTCAGACTTTGGCTGCGGCGCTGCTCACAGTTGCCTGGACACGCTTGACGTCGTGTGAGCGGCGAGATGTTGGTCATGGCAGAGAGGGGCAGAGGTGGTGGAAGTTTTCGCGAAATTTGGTGACGGCATGTGGCGAAATCTATTGTGGCACACCATCCACCATCCTTCCAACAATCCACACCGGTGACCACCTCCCGATCGTTCTTTGTCAACTAACAAAAGCAGAGATGCATGCGGGACACACATGCAAAAGGAAAGGTCACGACGGGGATCGAACCCGCGATCTCCTGATCACTGCGAAACATGAAACAAATTCTGAAACGTCGTAGTCAGACGCCGTACCATTTGGCCACGCGACCTTGATGTTTGCAACGCCCTGCTGTCGACCACCCCCGCGGTTCTGCTCCTTGGGACAGATGTGTTCTGGCGCATGTTTACCTTTTTGTAGTATCGATCGTGCCCCATCGGTCTGACAAAGAAGCGGCTACGCCCATTTCAGCCTTGTGCTGACGTGCTGACTCAAGATTCCAAGCTCTGTGAGAAACTGACAAAGGTGGCGCGAGCCCCCACTTGAGCAATGAGAAGTGTTCCTCAGAGCTTGGGGGAGGACAGGACTCGATCGAAACAGACCCACGTCTGTCTATCAGAGGTATCCAGCGTCGCGTGCCCCGCCGCGGGGCAAGATCTGGCACTGTCGCAATTTGGTGTGTGGAACGTCATTTAACACACCATGACGATGGAGCGCGCCCACAGCCCACTTCCCATCGCCCCTCAGGTGACCTTTGCTGCTACAGTATTCTAGCACCTCAAGCGGGGTATATGAGATGACCAGTGTGGACGTCGCTTACCTTCTCTCGCTCCCAAACCACCATGTCCACTACCGCCAGCAGTTCGAGCAGCAGCATCAATGCGAGCACGTCGTATCTCGGCCCACCCGAACCTTCGCCAACGCTGAGCACGAGCACGAGCGAGCGCGCCCCCACCTTTCTCCGCCTGCCCAACCCCAACCGGACGTTCAACACCGGCGTTGAAACCTCGGCACGGCCCGCCACCGTGGACACCACTCTCCGCGGGGCTGATACCAGCGCTATCCAAACGAGCCCCACCCGCACGCCGACCAGCGAAAAGAGTCAAACCCCGGCCCCAACGCCTCCCCCAGCCCCGCCGAAATACCCTCCGCACCTCCCACACCCCCCTGGGATCAACTATGTCGGCATCGACAACGCCCTCAAGTTCATCGACGAGCTCACCCTCGCCCTGACGCAGTACAAGGCGTCTCTCCCGCCCGAACGCGTGTGGACGCCCGAGGAAGCCCAGCAGTTTGCACACCTCAGTCAACGCATCTACCGCTCAGGCATGCCCGGCATCGTCAGCGAGTACCTCCTCGCCACCGCACGCGTCTGCGCCGAGCGCGGGTGGTACGCCACATCCACCATCCAGGGCATCCTCCACTTTTACGCCGTTTGCGTCAAGGTCACGGCCATGGGGAGGCGCGAGACACGGAATATGCTCGATGGGATCTTGACGGATGCCGTCGCGACTGCCGGGGAGCATGAGTTTCAGGCGCGTAAGGTCCAGGTGGGTGACGTAGGGTGTGGCGGGCATGTTGTATTGGGGCTGACACCGAGGAGGCGGGTGCTGTGGAGTGATGTCAGGGGTTTGGTCAGAAGAAGCACATGCGGTTTCCTTCCTGTGGGTATGTGGGGTACACAAGTTAACTATTACGTTAGGTATGAAGCATAGTGAGAGTCCTCTCGGGAACTAACTGAGTCTGACAGAGGCATATTTGGAAGGGCACCGCCGGGGGCGGCTGTTCATCGTCTAAAGACAAATAATGGAGCAGTTCAACCCTCCTAGCAAGTCGTACAGTTCCGCTAGCTGCAAGCTGTTGAGCCTGATCGCTCGAACCTCTGGGACATGTGGTTGAGCCCCCTGACGTATTCCCCGCTCCTCCGGCGCATGCGACCGGGAAGGAGACATCCCTTCACCAGGTCCCGGACTGAGTGAGACCTTGCCCGCTTGCAACTTCGTTCATGGCCAGGTTGAACAGGGATAAAGACAGAGATGGAAAAAAGTAACACGCTCGCGCGGTTGCTTGCCTTCTACCCGAATCGAACGGGTGACCCTTTCATGCACAGTACGTCGACGAGCGAACACTACTAGTGAAAAATTCTAACCACTGAACTAAGAAGGCGACATGTGTATTCGCCTGGGAAGGCTGGGAGTCTGCCGACGGTGAAGGGGGATTCGTATTGTGTTGTTGATGGATATGTCCCGTCGCCGCGGAACTGCCACGATGAAGATGTCACAGTCAAGGATGTAGTGGAACGCTTGTGAGGGTTGGAAGGAGACCGGTAGGGCGAGGAAAGGGGAGAGCGGAATGTACTCTTCCATCGTCAGTATCCTCATCGGGACATATTCTTCTTCGGAATGCGGATATTTGTTAACAGCTGGTGCATTGCAGTCGCACGTAATAGCTCACTTGGGCGGCGGAGCGATGAAGATGGCGCGTCTGGGGCCCTGCACCACAGGTACAGCGGAGGGCGTTCCAGGGGGGCGAGGAAGAGATTAGTGCGTGCACCTGCCTGCTCCATGACTTTTCAGCGTTTGACAGTCGTTGGCGTATTTCCGGCAAGCTGTTCTGGGCTTGAGTTTGGGCAAAGCGAGCCATAGAATGTGAGGTTCTCTCCCCTGCGATTGTGTGTTTGATCAGTAGGGCTCAGATAACAATTGCAGAAGTCGCAAAGACTATCACGTCCTTTTGCCGGTTAGTGGATTGTACGAGGATCAATGGACGGGGTCCTATCCACCTTTAGCTTTGAGCGATGGATAAGCTGACGGAGAAAACAGCATGGCCGTGTTTCTCGGTTCAGAGCCAGCTAGGAATTTCGGGCTGGGCACCTTCGAGAAGGATGGTAGGCACGGGTGGGAGCTCCTGTCTTCGTAGTACGCTCGGCAGACAAACGTGTGGTCCTATGCCCTGCCCGGAACGAGGTTGTGTGTCGAGAGCGATGCTTTCGTAGTCGATGCGAATGCCATGGTTTGTCGTCTCGAACGATATATACTGTATGCACGTTGCTGGTTGGGCTAGACATCGTGGAGCAAACTCTCACATTCCAGTCGGAGCCGCCTCTATGAAGATGCGGGTACCCAAATACGTCGTCCCCTGAATTCCTGCTCTGTGAATGCCACAGCCCATCCGAATCCCCCAGATATGGAGACAGGATCCCGCATAGTACATGGCGCCCCCTCCACATTTGCGGGCCGCCGCCCCCATGCCACCGCCACAAACGCCACCAAAGCCATGATTGAGCCCCTGGGTGTTACCTGAAACCTATCCCGTGTCACGGTAGTCACCATTCACCGCGGGTCACGCGCCATCGAGGGTCCGCAGTGTCCAATGCATGCTGCGGGCTAAAGCTGCCAGGCGGGCTATTCGCGGTGTCATTCTTATGGTGTGAGAACAAATGAGCAGTGTGCACGCCTAGGCAAGCGGGGCCAGTGACGGGAGTGAGTTGTGGCGTGTTCGCAAGCCAGTCCAACCAGCAGTTCCATTCTCCGTTGGAACATTGGTGTCGGCTGCCGCAAGTGACGTCAGCTTCTGCATCCCCGCAGGCGAGTTGTATCGAGAATACTCACCTGCGCGTCTGGTCAGCTTGGCACGTTGTGTTGCGCAATGCGGTAGTGCATCCGGGGTAACGTCGTTAGTGAGGAGAAGCGACGCGACTGTGCGCTCGTGGTCACTTAGCACCTTGTGGTACAACCACCACAAGTCCGTTAAACGCGGCCGCTGGCGCTTCTGGACCACTCAAAGTTGCCTAGATTGAGAAACGGTAGCGACGTCCGGTGCTAGGCGATTTGGCCAGGTGGGTTGAAGACCAAGTTGGAACATGGCTCATGCGTATCACGCGTCGACCCAAGCGTTCCGTTCCAAAGATTTTGACTTCTGCACACTTGGGTCTGGGAGTGCCTCGTTTGGCGTGTAATTGGGCCTGTGTTTCACCAGGAAACATGCGGGTCTGGTCGACTAGTGGTTCCTTACTCGATTTGGATTCCCACAAGAGAGGTACAGAGTCACTCTTTGGCAAGAAAGCAGTCATGTACACCACTGGGAGCACCAGGAACGTAGGTACAGTGCTGTGCAGTAAGCTCAGTAGGTAGTAGCTGAGGGGTGCAGAGATGGCGGACAGGGTCGTGCACATTTCATGTTGGTAGGGGCTGATGAGGCACTGGTACGGGCATGCGGTGCTGGTTGCTTGGTAATCGCATTGTTCTGGCCAGAGACGAGTTGAGAAGAGGACAAAATTAAAACACGGAGTCCTTTTGGGTACTTCCGCATGGGGCAAAGGACAGCGATGTTGCGTCTGGACAACTCACCCCTTTGGGAAGTGACGTTATCAAAGGTCCCGACTCGACAAACATCGTTCTTTTCTGATGCACATCTCCACTTGACGAACACACTCAACCTGGCGGCATGCCGGGGATGGCAGTTGAAAAGTCGGTATAGAACAGGCGAGCCGCGCGAGCTGCCTGCGGAGTTGTGGATAACCACGTGGAAGCGGGTCGACCTTCCCGAGGGGGACCACTGAACTGGTACCCTGACATGTACGGCATACGGCATGCGGGTGGGGTTTGATGCGATACCAGACTTATACACAAAGCCGCAGGCGCTGCGAACGCACGATCGGTGCACGGACGGGGTCAGGGCATGCACATGGCGTAAGACCGCCCCATCCGCAACTCTGTCACTGGTACGGTACTCTGGCACTGTCACAGATTCCTGAGCGGTTGTTTGGGGCTTGTCATTTGTTTTTTTTTTCCTGAAGTGTTATTAACCTGTGCAGCGGGCAGCACGAATCCCGACAATGCAATTGGCAAGGGCAATAGCAATAGGGGGCTGGCTGCAACGGCGATCAAACATGGGTGTGGCCCCCGCGGTCCGCGGACAAGGTACGGGGGATACTGCTGTTCTACTTGAGCACTAACACCGTTATGTCACACTGCCGAAATGTCGTTTGAAGTTGCGAGGGCGAGTCAACGGGCAGAGGAACCGCTCTGTGCTGTGCAACCTGCAAAGGCAAACAACGCTGAGTCCACGTGGGGAGGGAGTTGCGAAGCTGCAAAGACATGGCTCATGGAGGGTAGATTGTTTAGCGTTATTGCTAGTTCTTAACCTTCTTAACATCCATTCTTGACCACATTCAAGTCACCGTGACACCGGCCCTCACCACTTCGAAACCATGGACGCGTCGACCGAGCCATGGCACCCCCCGCCGGCGACGCACCGGCTGCCGCCGCCGTTCCCACTGCCGCCGACACCACCACAGCAGGTGGGCTTACCACCGCCGCCGACACACGGGTCGTCTCGTGGGCCGTCTCCGGTGCATGCCGGTCGGTTTCCCCAAACACCAGAGTCGCCGACGCTGCACGTACGCGCCCTTTCTGAAGAGTTTGGTGGTGGGCGACGGGAGGCAAAACGGGCCAGTCTGCGCTCGAACGCGAGCTCGCCGTATGGCCACCGGTCAGCGCCGCCGCTTTCCATCCGGAACCCGTTTCCACCACCCAGCCGTACGCTGCCGTCGCCGTCCGCGGCGGCCACCAACAGCGCCGGCAAGATTGACCACCTGACGGGCCGGATCGCGCGGCACCGGTCACCCCACCGCCAGCCCAGCGCCGGCGCGCGGAGCAAACCGTCGCACGCGCCAGTCGTCGCGCTCCGGAACGAGATAGTGGCGGTGCAGTGGCGTGACTCGGCGCAGCTCACCATCGACACGGACACGCTCGCGCCCAAGAGCCGGCGCGGGAGCAACGTGAGCAACGCATCCAACGAGTCGGGCGTCCTCGACCCGTCGCAGGACCACACCGGTGTGAGCCAGGAGTACCTCTTCCCCATGCCGCCGACGCCCACAACGCTCGACTCGACGACCACGCTGCGTGCCGTGGACACCCCAAGCGCCGCACTTCCCACACCCACACCGTCTTCGCCCGCATCTCCGTCTCCACTGCCGCCGCCGGCGCATACAAAACTTGTTGCGAAAGACGGCACAACCAAAGGCGCCTTGCCCGGTACATGTCCAACTACACTTTTGGCAAACTCGCCCATATCCCCTGTTTCTCCCGGACTCGCCCTGGCCGCCCCCGCAACCCCTTCGCAGGGCTCGCCGACGGCGTCCACGGTGCTCTCGGAAACGACGCCCCCGTCGCTACTTCAGCCACTGACGCCATCGTCAATGGCCCCGGCATCCCTCCACCTCTCCCCGCTGGACGACGCGGGGAGCACCGGTCGCGCCTCGGTACCCCGCACGCGTTCAAACTCTATTCACGTCCCATACCCGACCTCCACTGGAATGGACGCGACGCCACCCCGTCCCAGCGTGCGGCCACGCGCAAACTCGCTGCCGGCGACACCAAACTTCCACGCCGTCCCGCAGAGCACACGCAGTCTTCCGCTCCCGACGGCCTATGGTCTGGACGCCGACACCGACCGGGACCCGCCCCCCTCCCAGCTGGAAATCTGGGAGGCCGCCCAGTGCCCGGTGTGGGACGAGGCCGGAAACCCGATAAGGTTTGGTGACATCCTCCCGGCATGGCCGCGTGCGCTCCGCCCATCCCAGCGTAAAGGCCGCCCACCCCGCACCGTCGTCCTGTTCCTCCGCCTATTCTGGTGCGGCATGTGCCAGGATTACATCACAGAGTCCATCGCACGCCTCGACCCCGCCGCCATTGCCGCCGCAGACGTAAATGTCGTCCTCGTCACGAACGGGCATTGGAAACTCCTCAAAAAGTACCGGAAGATGCTCAACTGTGCCTTCCCCATATACACAGACATGACGCGGGATGTCTATACGTCCTTGGGGTGAGTCTGAACGTGGCGCAGGGTTGCGGGTGCTGGGGACGCTGGGATTCCCGTACAAGTGGCTGTACGCACTCTCCCATGTGTTTGGTGTCTGGTTGGGACCTGGGCAGGGCCTGGTTGCGCTTGTTTTCCAGACGCCGCCTTGCCGGAGAGTTTTTTCCCCTGCCCCAACTTAAAAATAAGACCAGCGTGAAACAGTCGTCGACATGCTGACAGCACAGGCTCAAGTATGGATGGGGCCAAACCCCACCAAAGGACGAAAAGGCAGCATACAACGTCCACTCGGTCGCGTCCCAGACCGTCAGAGGAATAGGGGTACGTCTGTCATGGATGGTGGCGATGGCTGGTATACTTTGCGTGTGCCGGTTGTTAGGCCACAGCAAGGTGTCGGCATCTGTTGCAGTGGCGCATGGCTTGGTCGACGGCCTGTTGTTACACAGCGGGCAGCACCAACTCTCGCTGTGGCCTCGTGCACACACACTACAGCCCATTTTCCCCATCACAATCCACTAACCTCCCAGCGAGGCATCATCAAACTCCCCAAACGCAACCCAGGCAATGCGTTCCAGCTCGGCGGCGAGTTTGTGTTTTCGCCCGGGTATCAGTGCGACTTTGCCCACCGCATGACGAACCGGTTTGGTGAGTACCCAACGAGAAGGGCTGGGTAGACACACGACAGATTGGGTTTGCATGGTTACGCGAGGCAGTGCCACTCGCCGTGCCTACACACCAACACCTGCCCCTTCCCCCCTCAACCCCCCCCCCCCCCCGCCCACCCGTTACAGCACTAACCGCAGACCACGTCGAAGCGCCCGACGTCCTGCGCGCCGCGGGCGTCGCCTACCCGACGCGCGAGGAACGCTCGGCCATCAGCGCCGAGCAGCGCGCCGAGCTCGAGTCGCTGGAGCACGCCATGTCGGTGGCCCGTGCGCGGCGCGCCACGGTCGCCGACGCGATGATCGCGCTGGAACCATCCACGTCGACGATGTCGAGCGGGGCGACGTCTGCGTCTGCGTCTGCGGCGTCGGCGTCGGATCCGGGGTCCATCACGTCGTACGACCTGAGCTACTACGGCCAGGCGTACGGGTACGGCAGCACGGCGTCCGTACCGCATTCGCAGCGGACGTCGACCGCGTCGTCGGCGGGACCGCTGCCGTCGACGCCGTCGCTCCAGTTCCGCCCGCTGGACAGGGGAGGGCGCACACCCACTGCGGGGCCGAGGCGGAAGCGCTTCGCTGTCGTCGAGCGGCTTGGGTCGTTGACGTCCCTCACGTCCTCGAGGGTCTCCGTGGCGTCCGGGTCGGTCAAGTCCGGGTCGGGGTTCGCAAAGGACCCGCACCCAGACGCACACCCACACGCACATGCTCTTCAGCCCAAACGCCTCATCGTCAACGCCGACAAGCCCCTCCCCACACTCCCGGGATACCCGCGCGACACGGCGCGCGACGTCTTCTCGCTCGGCCTCGACGCCGACCTCGACGAGGATTGGGACGAGGACTGGCCCGGCGCCAAGGAGTGGGAGGCCGAGGCGTGTCCCATGCGCCGCCGGGGGTGAACACGAGGCAGGTCCGTCCTCGACTGTGGCCGTCCCCCACTCGGTCAACTGGTCACAACAGACCAGCCGTCGTCGCGATCACAGTCGATCACAATCCCCATTGTCGACAGCCTTGGACACTACCCCATCCGTGCCTACGACGCGCCTGCCACACAAGACGTGCCGTTGACGCGTCCAAAACAACCACCATGGCACCATCATGTGCCCTGTGCGTTTCGATTTTCTCACGACTGAAACAGTGCTCTCCGCTGCTTGGCCTTTAGCCTCGGCTATTTGCCCTCTGCCGTTTCTCCCGGCAGTTGAGGCCTGCACTCGCTTCTTTCACCTTCGCTTTCGCTCTCGTTCCTTGCCCTCTTTGCCTTCTTTGCCTTCTTTGGATCTTCTATACGTTATACATCTTGGTTATTCTGTGTTGTAATCCCATGTACGACGTAAAGCTGCGCGCAACTTGCCTGCCGCGCCAGGCTGTGCTGACGACCCTGTACCCTTTCCCCTTTGTCGACCCTTCCCGTCCAGACTCAGAGGGCACGGAATGGTCAGGGAGTCACCGTGTCAATGGCATCGTCTCTGGGCCCGCACCATCCTGCACAGTTCTGCACCATTCTGCAACCGTTCTCCATACATGCTGTACCATCCTTAGGGGACGTAGCACGGCACGCAGCAACAGCGAACGAAGGACCTACCCTGAGTCTCGTCTTTGGTACGGCATTATTGGGACGCGGGGGAATGTCCCCTCGTGCCGGCATACCGTACTCCGTCCCTGGGGTTGTTCTCCGCAGCTGCCGGGGGGATGGGTTTCACGTGCAGTCTAGCTCTTTTGCGTTCAGCATTACGAGGGGGGTGCGAGGGACGCATCAGATCCAGTGCCTTGCAACCTTATTCCATGGTTAATTACGTCCTGGTTCAGCATCGCCGACGACGAACTGACTTGCATGTTCATGAGTGGATTGGGAGCGGGCTCATGCAATGGGCGCGCTCGAAGCAGCACGCTGCCTGGTGACTAAACCAACTTGAAACTCCAAGGAGACCACACGAACCTTGGAACGGTGGTCGCAACGCCATCCACATGCCACACATCGAACGCTTCTCCATGCCACGAAGGCAAGAACCTAGCAACCGATCAAACTGTTTCGGCACGCGTGCTGTCAATCAGCCGGCATCGCGATTGGGTTAGGCCTCGGACGTGAGGGGTGTGGCGGACCGACAGATGGACAGGCGAGGTTGTTGGGTCTTTTGGGCCAGGTTTACGCTCCCTAAGGTATCAACACGTAAGGCTAGCCGACCTTGTTCAAAAGCTCACCTGACTCTGCATCGCACAGACGTGTCCATGTACGAAGCTGTAGTGGTAGCCGACAGCTCTGTGAGTACTGTTGGATCACCCGAGACGCAGTGAGTGGACGCTGTCAGCTCTCAGTTGTGTTCCTATCCGTTCCCAGTTGTGTTCCGACTCGGCTCATGCTGGGCCCTTGTTCACGCTGTGATGGTGGCTTGGTATCGGATCAAGGGACAGGGCGGCGGGAACCTTGCTGGTGTGGCAGTATCCGCAGTTGGGGTCTCTGGAAACAACTGCAGGCACGGCGCGGCCATCGATCTGGGTTGGATACTGGTTCGGTGGCCGGCCAGCTTCACCTCGACGTTTGGGACCGACACCCGAACACACTGGCAGATAAATGGCCGCTGAGAGAGCAACGTCGCCATCTGCGTTAGTAACAAGTAGTACAGTACCGTAGTTGCAGGGCTGCAACTTCGGCAATCACATGTTTTGTATGTCACATCTCAACTTTTACTACAATTCTTTCCGTTCCTAGTCAATGGTACTGCCGACTTTGTGCTCTCTCCCTCAATCACATTCGTCCTTGCCTCCTGGTTTTTCGTCCGAGAGCTCCTTGAACTGTCCCCTCGCGATAGTATCTCCATCCCATGTGTTGTCAAGTTCATCCCTCCGTCGCCTTCTCTCTCTCGATGGTTGCTTCTTTTGTCGCTGGTTTCGTTCGTTGGTGGGCTGGTGGGGGCTTCATTCTTCGACGGTAACTCGAATGGCGCTACACTACTTGTGCTTGTCAAACGCCATGACACGCACACGTTCTGCTCATCAGAACTACTACTTGTGTATCGGCGTCGTGGTACTTACTCAGGGTCTCGTACACTGCACGATCGTCCATCGCAAATGTCATGCAGGCCGGAGACATGTTGCGCTTGATGCCGAGGCGGAGAATGGTAACCCCGAGGGCGTTCACCGGCAAACTCGAAGGGACGTGGTTCAGGTCGATGACAACGACGGCGGTGCGCTGGGTTTAGACTGTCAGCCAATCGCTTCGGAGGGCTGTGGCAACTATGACCCACCATGCAGATTGCAAAACGGCTACCGTGAGTAATAAGGTCATAATCCTCGGCGAAGGGAGGGTCCTCTTCGCCCCACTGGCAGCCGTCCCGGTCCGGATCGACCACAAACATACGGCTGGCCATGTAGGACGCCTGCTCGTGCTGGAGATTGGCTGCCACGCTGAGCACCTCATGATACTTGGGTAGAACAAGGACACCACCAGCATCCGTGCCGATGATGAGGCTGTTTCCAACGAGATGGAGACTGTGGTTAGTCACTTTGCGCACGTGGAAGCTCACCAGTCAAACATCAAACCGGGTGGCGAAAACATGCCCATGGGAGACACCAGGCTACTTGCACGAACGGGATTGTAGCCAGGGTGCCCGACATTCACTGGAGTAACGTTGGCACGAGTGCTTGAATCGGCAGAGAGGCTGGTGACGCTAGGCATAAGCTCATAGAAGGCCCCCACAAGGGGGCAGCCGTTGATGAGCGGGAAGAGGTAGCCCCGGGTGCGCGAGAAAGCGTGAACGGTCGAGAGTGCACCCATGAAGACGTAGTTGTCGTCAACGAGAGGGTCTTTGCCGTGAATGGTTGTGGACACGTTGCCGCTGCGGAACGTGCGAGGAATCGGGCTGGGAATCTTGATAGGAGCCTGATTCGGCTTGGAGAGCGATACGATGGTGAGCATGCCCGGCTCGGTCGTTGAAGTCGGGCCCTCGTCCTGGTGGGGATCGAGCTGGTCCCAGATAGACCCCGTTTGAGGCTGCTCTGCTGTCGCCGAAATGCGCGCGTAAACAAGCTGGGGGTGCCCGTGCACGTCGTCGACATGGAACGCCGCCCCTGACAAGTTGTTGGCACGCTCGAGGGTGCAAAGGAAACGGAAGTGTTCATTGTTGAATGTGCCGTGGGCCGGAGCAGTTGAGCTGGGAGGCACACCAATGCGGTCGAGAGCCTCTGCCTTCCCCCAGACATCGTGGCAGTTGTCGTTGCTACGGTACAAGAGATGTCCGAGACCCGGAACGGATTCGACAGAGTGCTTGAGGCCGGCCTCTACCTTGATGGTGTACTTGATTTTGAAGTTGGTGCGGTTGCAGAAGACGAGGTCGCGGGTGCCTCGAGTGCCCGTATCGCCGTAGGCTATGCAACAAACAGTGTTGTCGCAGGTGTCGACGACAGGGTCGCTGAGACCCTTGACGCCCTTGATGACTGTGTAAGAGTTGACCTTGGGATCGCCACGGTACCAGGCCGATGCGCAGCGATCGTGCGCAAGGTCTAAGGTCAGCGGGGAAGGAACGCTGGAGGTTTGGTTGAAGAAGGAAGGTCATGGAAGCTCCGTTGAAGAAGGAAGGCCATGGACAAAGGGGGAGTGGAGTCGAGGAAGGGAGGATAAGGACTGGAGAAGGGGTAGAACAGCACCGATACGATAATGGAACGAGGTGGAATGAGGGACAGAGAGGATACTGAAGAGAAAGAGGGAAATGGGGGTGAGCGATGGCAAGGACGAGAAAATAGACACGATTAACTTACAGAGCTTGCGCCACTCGTGGCTTTTGTTGTTGTGCGTCACGGCCAAGCGCGCGCCGGGATCGAGGTCGAGGGAGAGGAAACGGCGCTTCCATTCGTGTTGGGCGGCGATCGCGCGCCAAGACGAGCAGACACACTCGGCAACCAGGAGCGTGTCGACCGAGAGATGCTGGAAGACGATGCCGACCGTGTCAGGGCTGAGGGTGGTGACAGCCGCCATGTTGTTGGATGAACTGCGAATGTCGGGGAGAGTAGGGTTGTGAGGGAAGATGTGAAAGGGAAGAGTTTGGTTGACTGGAGGAAGGAAGGCGAATGGAGAGTGGTGTGGCCGAGGGAGGGGCGTACGCGCTGTGAGGAAGAGAGCAGAGAGTAGAGAGGAGACCGAAATGACATGTAAGACGGAGGAGAATGCGATGGAAGGAGAGCAAAGGAGTGAAGGAAAGGAAAGGAAGGCGAGCAAGGATGGAAAATGGGGATGGATAAATGAGTGAAGGGGTGGAAGAATGTTAATGCGAGGAACAGAAGAGAAGAGAAGAGGTTGATAGGTGGATGGAAAATAATCACGACGTGAGGGCGCAGTGGGTCCAGTCTAGTCACAGCCATACAGTACACGAGCACAGTAAAGTTGAGTGGACAGTGTGCAGTGTGCAGAATGGAAAGGGGGCCAGGGCGAAAGGGTGCGAGGGGCGCAACCATACTCTCGGCTTTGGTTGTGGCATGGCAGTCTTCCCTCAATCGCCACCGTACCGTTACCCCTCGCCACGCGTCATGATCGCCACCCACGCCCCTGCACAGTCCGAGGGCGGACAACGAATACAACTGGCTTGCTTCTGTTGCTTGTGAGCGTTGATCTTGGCCAAAGACAACGGATATGGCTTTACTGTGGCTCTGTAGTATTTGTTCAGCAAACAATGCGGCAATATGACAGAGGGTGGGGCGCGGCAGTCAAGTGGCGCAAGTGGAGGAAGAGTGGCGTGGCGCGTGGCACCCGGTACCCGGTGGCCACTGCCTTTAGCTTGCTTCGGGCGATCACGCGACAATCAAGACGTGCACGGCGCACGACGGGGCCGAGGCACGCTACGCCTTTGGGCCCATTCGCGTACTCTGTGACATGTGACAGCGTATATGCGCATGCGAGGAACCACCAGACGCTCGCCACAGTGGAGTTTACGGAGTGTCGCACTCTGTGCCCTATACCTTCAAAGGCGCCCTTCGGGGCGTCGTTGACCACGGCGCTTCTATTCCTCTGATCAGCGGATCAGCTGCTCATCAATCGGCGACGGCACGGATAACGTGAGATTTTGCAGCATGCAGCATGCAGCGTGCAGCGCCCAACACACACTATACCCTACGTCATCTTGACTTGGGTGCGTGCGAGTTTGCAACCACAGTGCACAGTGACCACACCATCCCGTCCATTCTCTTCTCGTCTCTTCTCTTCTCACCACGTTCACCACATCTCCATCACGCAAACCTTCCTCGACCTTTCCCAGTTTACCCCAACCCCATTCTCCGCTCCTCACGTCACCCACCCCTCTTCCCCTACAGCAATGCCACCCGACATCCCGCACTCTTTCGCAAACACCCTCAACACGTGCCTCTCCACTCTCCTCACCGCCTCCGGTATCGTCGAAACTCACCAGGTGCGCGACGCCCTCACCCAGTTTTGCGCGCTGGTGGGATCCCTCGAGCAAAGGCTCACGGTCCTCGAGGCGGCGCAAGAATTCCACCCCTGCGCAGGACCCACCCAAGGCCCGAGCCAACCGGCAACGCCGCTAATGGACCGTGCCATGGCACTTGAACAGCGAGTACTTGCTCTGGAGGGACGTCCGGAACCGCTATACGTCCCCACGATCATTCGGCGTATCCAAGATCTTGAGCAGCGTGAGCGCGAGCGCGAGGGCGAACCGAAGGACATGCAGGTGGCGTTGGGGAACGGCGAGCTTCCCCGCAAGCGCACCCACACCGAGGACATCAGCCGTGATGACATCAAGCGCTCGCGGTGTGAGAAAGACGGCGGCGGTTTACACACGGGCGGCGTTTCGGGCATGGGCAGTAGCTCGGCGGCTCATTCTGTCCCTCCCAACACCAGAGATGACGCGATGGACGGAAACCCCGCCGACAGCCACAGCCAGCACGACAGCCAGAATGGCGAGAAGGACGGCCACCAGAATGGCGAGAAGAGCGACGACCATGACGCCGTGCACGCGCGACTTATGGACGACCTGCTCAACGCGCTCAACGGCGACACCAGCGACTTAAACGACGCTGCGTGCCATGATGACCCAACCGCAACACAGGCGGCTCTTGCCAAGTCTACCTCTCCCGCAGCAGTTGTGGGGACTGTTCCCCGCATCATCATCGAAGACACGGGCGAACCACTGGTGTCTGGTGGACTTGAGACAATCCACGAGGCCGAGAGCAGCGTCGAGCCCCACCACGATGTCAACATGGCGGACGGCATGCGCGACACTCTCGTTAACGCGATTGTCAACATGGCCGACACCCAGCCCGAGCCCAGCACCAATGAAGCGGGTACTGGTCACACAAAGGAGAGCGACACCAAGCGCGAGACGAACGACGCAGAGGATGTCGTCATGGCAAACCCCAGCGACCATGCCCGGGTTCACAAGGAGAACGCCGCCGACGACGCCAAGGTTGAGGCAGAGGACACCAAGCCGCCCACTACAGTCCGCCCCATGCTCCCCCCACTCGACATCCCCGCCGCGCGGACACCTTCACCTCCCAACTCATCAACCTTCACGAGGCCCCAGCCCCGTCAGCCCTTAATCCGCGCCGCGTCCAACTCGGTCTCGCCCACGTCGCTGTTTCGGATTTTATCCCTCCCGCCCGACTTCGCCCCTGGCGCCGAGGGTGAGCTGTTCCCCGCGCCTCCTAAGCCCCAGCGCAAGCGCCGAGCGGCGTCGGTACAGGTCCCGAAGCGGACCAAGCTTCGGGCGCCGGCTGTTGCTCCGACTGCGCTGTCGGCGCAGCTTGCGAGGGCGGCGCCGTCGCCGTCTGCTGAGGCGGAAGCTTCGGGCTCGAAGAAGACCAAGGCGGCTCCCAGGGCGGCCAAACCTACCAAGACGAGCAAGGAGAAGGCCCCTGCAGCGATCGTGGACGATGAGAAGGGGCCAGGAGCAGCAACCGCCAAGAACACCTCGACCTCTCCCACCCAGCCCGAGCGGACGGCCACAAAGAGCAAGGCGAGGGCGTCCAAGGCGGTCGCCGAGCCGTCCGCCTCTCAAGAATCCACGTCCAAGGCCAAGGGAACACGTTCCAAGGCCAAAACCGCTGCCAACCCCGTGGATACCGGCCAGCCCGTCGACGGCGACGCGGATCCCGTGAACAATGATGAGTCGGCCGACACGGGTGCGGCCAAGTCTATGGCAAAGACCCGCTCAAAGGTCAAGAACATCACGGAGCCGGTCGACAACGCCGAGCTCGCAGATAGTGACGCCGAGCCGGCCGACAATACCCCCAAGGCCACAGCAAAGACCAAGGGCAAGACTCGGTCAAGGACCAAGGATGCCACAGACTCGGAGACCACTGGTCATGCCGAGGTCGACACCACCGAGTCTGTCGCCAGTGCCGCTCCAAAGACCGCCCCGAAGGCCAAGGCCAAGGGGAAGACACGCTCCAAGACCAAGGGGACCGACCTCACGGAGGATCCCGCAGACAACCACGAGCCCGTCGACGCCACCGAATCCGTCGATGCCGCCGAGTCCGCAGGCAGTTCGGCGCCCAAGGTCGCTCCCAAGTCCAAGGGGAAGCCTCGGTTCAAGGGCAAGACTGGCCCCGAGCCCGTGGACGATGCCGCCGAGCCCGTGGACGAGGCTACAGAACCCGACAAGGTCGCGCCCAAGGCAAAGGGCAAGCCTCGCTCCAGGAAGACCGCCGAGCCCGCGGGCGATGCGACCGAGGCTATGGACGAGGCTGAACCAGAGGACGACGCTGCCGAGCCCGAGGACAGTGGCGCGTCCCGGGCCAAATCTCCGTCCAAGACCAAAGCGGCGTCCAAGACCAAGGCGGGGTCCAAGACCAAGAGCGCCACTTCCCAGTGACGAACGGGCGGGTTTGATGGTTCGCACCGAGGACGGAGGACTGGCTTATGGATATCGCACGGAGGACGAGTTATGTTCAATGCTTGTACATCACCAATGACGACGGGGAGTGATGCCTATAACGCCATAGCTGTAGTCAATGTCTCATGAGAAAGTACCTTGTGAAGTGAAGCAGAGTTGCACCCTGTGCCCCTCACAATTGGCATCTCTCACTGGTACTCAACTACAACCACTTTCTTCGCATGGCTGAGGTTAGCCACGTTGGTCTCCACGTCAGCAAGCGACGATCAGGCAACCGCTCATACCACCCCCACAGTAGTGGCCCACGTTTGAGATGGGGGATCGGTGCATGCGCTGAAACCATACCTCATCATGACATGGCATATCACATATCACTCTGGCTCTGCTTACTGCTCAGGACAACGCCAAGAGCAGTAAGTGATACTCTGTAGCCTTGGGAAGGGCCTAATTGTTTTGGAAAGCCCTCGTCTTGGAAAGCCTTTGTTTTGGAAAGCTCTCGTCTTGGAAAGCCCTCGTCTTGGAAAGCCCTCGCTTGGAAGCGTCATGAAAAGGCCCTCGTCTTGGATCTTGGACAGCCCTCGTCTTGCAAGGCCCTCGTCTTGGAAAGCCCTCATCCATCGTCCTACATGGATACACGCACCCTCCCTCGGAGCTCAAAGTCGGTCAGACCCCAGCCCCACATTGCCCACCCCGCACTGTCGCCTGCTCAGGGCCGCTAGACGCACGGTCCCACCACCGCAGCGGCTCAGTACCAGCCATCGTCGGACGAGTCGTAGCGGTCATCGTACCCGTCGTCGTATGCGTCGTACCCGTCGTTGCACCCGCCATCGTACCCGTCGTACCCGCCATCGTACCCCCCGTCGTCGCTGTCGTCGTCGTCGTACGCATAGGCCACGTCCTGGTAGCCCCCACCGTCTTGGTCGCTCTCAACGTCGTACCCCGCAGCCTCCACATACTGCTCTTCCCCACCGCGGTCATGCTGGTACTGCGCGCGGGCACCATCCGCCTCGTGTTCGTCCTCGTTCTGCTCGAGCGCACCAAGCCCACGTACAATCTCCCCCGCCTCGCGATTATCCTCGTCGACCCACGGCTTGAGGCCGTACGACTGGCTAAAGGCCGTCCAGCCGCCGTACGCTTTGGCGGTGTCTTTTTCGGCCTGGTTGGCGAGTGGGGGCGCTGGGTGTGAGTCGGGGCTTTGGACGTTGGAGGCGGGCGTGGGGGGCGTGGGCAGTAGGGGGGGACAGTAGGGGGTAGAGGGGCGGTAGGGGGCAACGGCAGGGCGTAAAGTGCTGGGGGCTTACCTAGGCCGTCGGTGTAGGGCATCGTGCTGGCGGGTGGGAGATAGTTGGGACAGGCGTGAACTCTGTAAGTGGGATAAGTTATAAGTGAGCGGGGTCCCTCGAGTTGAGAGAAGTTGAGACTTATCAAGGAATACGACTGGTTGACTGGACTGACTTTTGCTGACCTGACGTCACGATCACGCGCACGGACCACGGGCCACGAGGCACGAGGACACGAGCCAAGATCCTAACTCTCGTTCCTGTGGTTTTTGGTGCACGCCGTGTGAGCTGTCGTGTGAGATGTGGTGGTCACACGGCGTACGGCATGCATGGTCGGCAGTAACAGCTGCATCCGGGTTACGCAGGGCTCGTCGTGTCCTCACGGTCGTTCGTGCCCACTGACACGCAGTGGAAGGCGGGTGGTGGCCGGGCGGGGGCAGCATTGACGGTACAGCCTTTGCAACACGTCCGGGTAGACGACCCTTGCGTGAAAGCACGTCACGAGCAGCACCAGCACCGAGCTCTCTAGCCCGCAATCAGTTGCCACTGGGTGTACAGGCCGACAAGTCAACGCGACCGGGCCGTGTGGTAGATGCTTTGGACAGCTCATCTCCAGTTGCCCGGAACTGTGAGCTGGAACGACGCCATGCAAACTGTGGGCAAACGGTGGGTAAGCTCGAGACGAGGCACGATGTTAACGACTACTGCTCAAGGGCATCAGCTCTCTTGCAGCGTTGGATGTAGTGCCTCTGTTTGGTCCAGTGGCTAGTGGCTCCTCCCAGGCCCAACACGTGTGCAACTTGTTCATTTCGTATCGTATGCTGTTTTCTATCTTAACGTTGTATCGACTCTATGTTCGTTTGGCTTGTGCTTCTTCCGACTTGTTCCATCACTCTGTCCTGGGTTGTCTTCTCGATTCTTCCTTTCGCGTTCGGCCCCCTCTCTCCATCCGCACCTCCCAACTACGCCGCCGCGCCGTCCCCCCCTCATCGCTGACCATGGCCGCCACTGCAATCCTTACGACCATGGTTGGCAGTTCCCGAGCCCTCCTCGAAAGACCGGCACGCCCACTGCTCACCCCTTAGCTCCGGGGGGGGGGGGGGAACGAAGGATTGACCACCCCTCAGCTCCTCGGCGGAAACGCAGGATACCGCCCCTGCTGCCTACTCTTCTCCGGGCGCCGCGGCCTAAAGAGCGGGGCGGGCGCCACGCGCTGCGTCTCTGGGTACGTCGGCGCGGGTGCGTGGAGGGCGTGGTGGGGGCTGGGCGTGCGGTTGCCCGGGGATGCGCGGACGGTGGCCTGCGGGGGCGGGGAGGGCGTGCGCTGGGAGCGCTGGGAGGACGTGTCCGAGCCCGAGTCGGAGGCGTACGAGGGTGCGTATGGTGCCTTAGTCTCTTGGCGCTGGTACGCTGGCGGCGGCTGGGCTTGCGCTTCCGAGTCGTGGTGGTGCTGGGCGTGGAACACGGGGTCGGAGTATAGCGAATACACGTTCACGGCAGCCACCTCGGACAGGGGCGAGGTCGCGTCCGTGTCCGCTGCGGCGGCGGCGGGGCGCGGGGCCAGACGCCGCGGGGGCGCGGTCGCGTCGTATGTCACGCGCGGCGACTGGCGGAGGGGCGAGCGCGGGGGACGCGGGGGACGCGGGGGCGCGAGCGGGGCCGAGATCGAGAGGAATGTCGGCGGGGAGGGCTGGGTGATGGAGTCGATGTGTGGGAGGCGCGTGGGGCCGCGGGGTGGGCGGTGCGTCATGGCGGGGTGGTGGTTGTGGGAGTGTAGGGGGGAAAGTAGGTCGTTATGAGGTGCTATCCGGATGCCTGGGTGCTGGGAGTGTGGTGGTGGGAGGCGAGTGCAGACCAGCGCAGTCGCGGCCGAGTCGGGTCAAGTAGTGGCGAGGCAAGTCGGGCAGCAGAGTTGGGTGGCACGGAGCAGAGTCCAGTGGCGAGCGTCAAGTCAAGTGGTGTAGGCGGGTTAAGTCGAGCAGTTGGGTAGCGCGGCGTGCAGTCGAGTGGCGGGCGTACAGTCGAGTAGTGGCGAGTCCAGCTCGTAGGAAAGCGATGGTGAGAGAAACAAACGGTGGGAAAGTATCAGAAACGACCCCATCGTGAGCTTTAAGTAACCTCACCTTGGACCAGGCGGTGCCGCGATCAAACTCAGCCCCTCACCGCCATCTCATCTCCCTCGCGCCGCAACGCCGCCGAGACGGGGGGCGACGTTTCCCCCGTGTCCCCCTCGTAGCCTGTTGCCAAGATTAGTCCTGGAGCGGTGCGGTTAACGCGGCGGTGCAGCAGTTCATGTCAACTAGCCAACCGGGTCACCTGTCCAGACGCGGCTGATACCACAGGAGCTAGGAGCATCGCCACAGACGTGTCGCAGGTGGAAATTGGCAAGCGGCAAGCGGGTTAGAGTTGGCACAGCGCAGCGTGTGCCCGAGTTAAGACAGGACGACGCCCCGAGCATGCTCGGCTGCGCGTCACAGCTTTCAAGGAGAGTTTCACGCTACCTGCGCTCCTGGTTTGGGGAGTGTACCAATCCCCGAGCCCCCGAGGGGGAGAGATGAAATGGGGTTTGCGGGCGGTGCGGAGGTTCGGGGTGGATGACACGGACGGCGGTGCAAGGCAGTGCCACTGGGGGTCCCGAACGTGTCGGCCCCATCACGTGATTTTCGACTTTTGGCTCGGCGACCTCGGAGACGTTGCTCGGAGTCAGCGAGATGCCCCTTTGCCTCATGTCGAGCTCGTGTTTCGGGCATGGGAATAGGGGCATGGCGGACTGCATGGGTGCACTGCTCGGCGTTGCTCGGGGCAGATGTGAAAGTTGCACCACTGGCATTGATGTCGGGCCTGGTGATTGTGCCTCTGGTGCCAACAGGTGACCGTGGGGTGCCTGCAGCCTTCGCTGGACTCTCGCAGTCTATCCATCATCTGAACATGTCTGAACGAACTCCCGAACGCAGAACAAGAACAGGACGGCTAGTTCTTATCTCCTCCCAACCATACCGGAAGCAGTGCAAGATTGACCTGAAAGACAGAGGCATGGCTAGGAATCGAACACACGACCGACCCGTCAAGTCAACGCCATCTGGTCGATATCTCGTCCCCCGATTGCGACCGGCTTTTGACATACCGGCACGCCGTTCGGCCACTTCTTGACAGCCGCTCTGTTGTATTGCTGCACATCAGGCTTGTCGGCATGCCGACTCTGACCCCAGACCCATGCATGCACCGACAAGAAAGAAGTCTGCAGGAAAACCTCGCAGTGACTCGTCCACCTCCCAGCAGGCGCCGTCATGGCGTGCGATGGCGCTGGCAGACACCACCGGCCGATCGCCGACCGGCCGATCACCTCGGCGACGCCCGACTCACCGGCCCACAAGACGCCGACTGCCGAGCACCTTGCTTCCAATACAAATATCACCTTGTCGTCCACACCATCGTCCACACCTCCTTACTCACCGCCATACTCAACCATGAGCACACCCAAACAACAGCTCTTCACGCCCCTCCAGCTCGGCGCTGTGCGCCTCAAGCACCGCGTCGTGCTCGCGCCCCTTACGCGTTTCCGGGCGGACAAGGATGGCGTGCCGTCTGACCTTGCGGCTGAGTATTATGCGCAGCGCGCTTCTGGTGAGTGTAGACGGTATGTCGGTCTGGTCGGGACCTTCGGGGTGTCGCATCTGGAGCTGGGCGTTCGTGTGGGCTGGGGGCGCGGCGGCAATTCAGCGATGTTTGGTTCCTACGGGGGGACGGGGTGGGTGCTGTTACGGCCCATGCCTTGTGGCTATGGTGCAGAACATGCGCCGTGGCCTGGCCTGAGGATACAGTGCCGCTCCGTTGCTCGCTCGTACCAAAAGCTCCTCTCCCCGCTCTACATCCTCGCCTCCTACGCCCTCGCCCTCTCACCCCCGACCGTCCACACCAACATCCCCAGCCCCTCACACTAACACCCAGACGGCGGCCTCCTCATCTCCGAGGGAACGTTCATCGCCCCGGAGGCAGGCGGCATGGCGGGTGTCCCGGGCATCTACTCGCGGGAGCAGATTGCAAGGTGGAAGACGATTACGGATGCCGTGCATGCCAAGGGCGGCAAGTTTTTCTGCCAGTTGTGGGCGCTTGGGTGAGTCTGGTGTGGTGATGAGGAGGGGGTTGGGTTGGGGTGTTGTGTGGATATGGCGTGTGGGCTGCGGTGGTTTGGGGAGGATGCGCGGTGAGGAAGAGGAGGAGGAGGAGCAAGGGGGCTTGGTGCTGGCCAGACATGGCGGCCGGAGGTTTGCGTATGGTACCGAAGAGACGTGGGGCAGTTGCGCGAGCGTGCATGGGTGTCGCGTTCGAACTCACATGGGGGCCATGACTCCCCCTCGTGCTCGAGTGCCTCGGCGGGGTTAGTTGCGCAGTACACGCCCCAATCCCGCCTGCATGCTTCTGTAGCGGCTGCGCGTCAGTTGCACCATGCAGGAGCGAGATACAGGCATTGGAAGCACCACGCCTCCGTCCCACGAGCCAAGCGCACCGCCCCACCCACCTCCCAACGGCGGAAGTGGTGTAGCCTCAACAATGCGGCCAATAGCGCTAACAGCAGCCGCGTCGCGAGCCCCAAAGTCGTCTCGGTCGTGTACGGCCCCGTCTCTGAACGCTACGTCGCGGATCCACGCAAGCCCGAGAACGGCGTGCAGGTCACGGCCATGACGCCCGCCGACATTGAGCGCTTCGTCGGGCATTATCGTCAGGCGGCGCGGAACGCCGTCGAGGCCGGGTTTGATGGGGTGGAGATCCATGGTGCTAATGGATATGTGAGTGGATCGGGCGTTGTGTTTGATGTCATGCCTACGTTTCGTGCCCCTCGTGCTGGCCTCCGTTTCTTCGTTTCTCCATTTCTCTATTTCTCCATTCCTGCACTTCCTCGACTCGTCCATTCCTGCATTCCCGCATTCTCCGTCCCACGTCCTATCTCTGTCCCTCACCTCGTCCTATACTTTCCTCTCCCCTCCCCCTCGTTCCCCGACTAACACCCAGATCATCGACCAATTCCTCCAATCTGTCACCAACAAACGCACAGACGCCTACGGCCCCTCCCTCCCCGCCCGCCTGCGCTTCCCCCTCGCCGTGTTGTCAGCGGTATGCGACGCCATCGGGCCCGAGCGTGTCGGCATCCGCATGTCGCCCTTTGGGCGAGTGCAGGGCATGCGCGAGCCCGAGCCACTTGCGACATTCCTTCCCTGGGCCACAGCGATTGCCACAACGTTCCCCACCTTGGCGTACGTGCACGCCGTCGAGCCCCGCGCCAACGGCGCTGGCGACATGAGTGCGCGCCTGTTTGTCTCCGAGGACAGCCTCCAGCCCATTCGCGAGGTCGTGCGGAATGCGGGCATTGCCTTTATTTCCGCGGGCGCGTACAAGCCCCAGTCGGCTATTGAGGCCGCGGACCGTACAGAGGATCTCGTCGCGTTTGGGAGGTACTTTATTTGTGAGTGGCGACGGTGGACATGGTGGGAGCAGGGCTGCAGTGCCTCGATCCTTGCACGTGCATCTAGTAGCCCCGTCGCAATGGGGCTGAGGATGCGTGCACTCCATCTTCCCAGTCGAGCAGCGGCTCTCGCATGTCCTGTCGAGCTGGAAACTGGGAGTGTAGGCACGAGGTGCGTCTGCATAAATGCCCCATGCTCGGCGCTTCGCGCTCGACGCCTGAAGAGCCGGCTGATGTCACTATTGGTGACTGCCTGGCCCGGCCATGAGACGCTCAATATCAGCACTGCACGATACACCAACGCAGTGGTCTACTCTCTCCAAAAGCGCCTCCACAGCGACCATCCTGGTGGCCGTGCGTACAGACTCTGACTGACGCCCAGCGAACCCCGATCTCCCAGCACGCATCCAGCACGGTTGGGAGCTCACACCATACGACCGCTCGACGTTTTATACAAAAGGCGCAAAGGGGTATATCGAGTATGTCGCCAGTGTTTCCTGCCCTCTGAAAGTATCCCGCTAACGCGACAGCTACCCCGTCTACAAAGGCGAGTCGGCGCGTCTGTAATTGGAGCTACTATACTAGAGGTAGAGCAGGCACATCTCCCATACGCACGCCTTTCCGCGGTTGGGATGGAGGCATGGCCACTCCAAGAAAGCACGGCAGGCAGCGTGTAGTCTCCCATACTGTACCTGGGCTATAACTATTGATGTGCAATGCAGATAATGCAGTTCAAGCTCGACCCGCAACAGTTCAGGCTAGTGCACACATTCTCCATGGTCCATTATTGTACTCGAATTATACTGTTCTCGAGGTCTGCAATCTACGTGCTGCACAATCTGCTCGATCCTATAGCCTGCCGAGACAAAGGAAAAACCTGTTGCAACGGGTTCGAGCCGTGGAGGGGCCGACAGCTTGTTTGGAGGGCACGGACAAGGACCCAAGCGCATTGCGGTGTACGGCGTTACGGGTAATCTTTCACGTACACACTGCAAGTCAGCCTTGTCATGCGATCTTCTTATCCCCTGGGTTAAGGTTGTCATTCTTGAACCAGACTCCATAGAAGAGTGAGGTTTTGGGCACTTACTCTGGACGGATGTCCTCGAGGGCAAACTGGCGTTCCCCGATGCGCGTACGACGCTCGTCGTAGCTCTCAACAATGACCGAGTCGAACACAACGTCGCGACTGGTGTCGTCGGGATGCGAAGCGAGGACGTGGGCGACGATATGATCCTTGATAACCGCGTTGGAGACTGTGCCATGGAGGCCGACAAACGCGCCGTCGAGTTGGTCAAACCCCACAAAGGAAACCGTGACCCTTCCCTTGGTAGCCGCAATAAACTTGCGCCAGCCGTGGAGTGCTCCGAGGCCGCTCTGGCCCTCGGCATAGGTCGCTTTGACGGGCCCCTCGACTTCAGGCTTGGGCTGGTACATGACGACGACTTCGCGGAGCGCCTCGTCCCACTCGTCGTGCACCTCGTAGTGCCCGTTGTGCACGTCCATGACCTCGGGGAGGAAGTATGTCATGACGATGCGCCGCACGCCCGGCGCGTCGTCGGCAAACCACATGTTGAGTGGGTCGTCGAGCTCGACGCTGCCGACAAACACGTCGCAGGGAATCAGGCACCGCGCAGAGAATTCTGTGCGGTACAGGTCGCGGACCGTGCACTGCTGTGTAATCTCACTCGGGAGAAACTCCAGGTCCTCGGGAGCAAACATGTCCTTTATGTTGACCACGCGCGTGTGGCGGAAGATGTGCAGCGGCGACCGAGGCAAGGGGGGCGGAGAAACCGTAGGCTGCACTGTACCTGACCCCACGGCGGCACCACTTGCACCCCCAAAGACGAGGCCAGCCATTCCAGCCAACAACGTCTTTACCCCCCGACGAGTCGGCTCGGCTCGCGGTGGCTCCTGCGCGACTTGCCACGCCCGGAACCCGGGGAGGGGCATGCCATCCGTCCCGCTCACCATCGTCCGCCCCGTGCGTTCGCAGTTTACGACAGTAATGTGCCCGCCAAGACGCGCATCGACCTGCTCAGACACGTCGCGGCTCGTCTGGCGCAGCACCTTGAGCGAGTCCCAGGGTGCATGGGCCACGATGGCGTCGAATATGTGCGGGAACGCCAGGTGGTCGAGCACGACCTTGCATGCAGCGGCGGGTTGGGTCTCGGTCGTAGCCGTGGGGGGGTTGCGATGGCGGCGGGCAGTGGTGGGGAGTGAGGAGGTCATGGTTTGCTCGAGGGGGTTGGAGAGTGTGTAATGTAATGGTGGTGTTGACGGCGGTGTTCAAGAGACGGACGATGAGCATATGTGAGCATGGACCGCCTGTTGAGGTGAGGTGTGCAGGCATGGCTGAAACCGCCACAGACGTCACTGACCTAGGGGGTCATTTGGGTCGGCAAGCGAAACACGCACACGCGCAGATCAGCGTCGGAAACCCATGTTGTTCCTGTTGCGTCTTATCTTTCGAACGACAAAAAAGGGGGAGTTCAGTGAGGGATCATGGGGCAATTCATGTTGTTGTTGGAGCACCACCGAAATCCGCGTACAAATCTCCTGGGTATAGATTGACAATGAACAACTAACCAACGCCTGGGTCAGGATCGCCGCCTCTTGCCACACTGATAGGAAGAACTCTCGGCTCCACAATGCTGGTACGTCCCTTGCTGGGTCCGCGAAGGTTGGAGTGACCGAGTCACGTGTGGGTGTGGAGGCTGAGCCCGTTGTGACAAGTGTCCGCCCCCAGCTGCCTGTGACATGGGGTGCTGGGGAGCATGGCGATGTGTGGGTTGTTGCGAAGAGTGAGGGTGGAACTGTGGCGCTGGTGCGTAGCGATGTTGAACGGGGGGCCGACCAGGCTGGTCAACGAACGTCGGTTGCGAGGACCCAGCAGGTGCGTAGCGATGTTGAACCGGGGGTCGACCAGGCTGGCCAACGAACGACGGTTGCGAGGACCCAGCGGGCACGTTGCGCTGCATGGTCGGCGGGGACGCACCCCTTTGCATGGACGGATGATATGAGGGTTGAGGAGCCGTTGGGGCGTACCGCGGCGTCTGGACTCTGCGCTTTGCTGCGGACCCGGAGGGGCTTGATGGCTCCGGGGAGGGTGACGAGTCGTAGGCGGCAAGAGATTGGATACCGGCTGATGGTCCGCGTGGGGTGCGTGCAGGCCTCAGCGGACGACCAGGGCTGGGTCTGAGCGAAGTTGACTGCGGAGTCGGAGTCGGACGAGAAGGGCCGGAAGTCGAGGGGCCCGCAAGGGGAGAAGAATAGGTCACTGGTGCGGCCCCGATGGGTATGGGCTTGCCCAGTCCGACCTGCCCCCCGTCGGCGTCAAAGATGCAGTAATATTGCTGCAAGAAGAAGAGCCCCAGAATCCAGTCGTCGCTGGGGGTCAGCGGCCGCAAAATCTGACGACGACTTACTCCTTAGTGTGGGGAGTGATCACGCATTCACCCGAAGCATCTCGTAACGAGTCCAACTTGAGTGGAAAAGGGTTCTCGTCCAGTAACAAGACGAGCTCGAGGTCGGTCGGGGGAATGTTCCATTTGCCGTTCGGCTGCCGGAAAGAACCTGGGATGGGGTCGAGAAGTTGCTTGAGTTGATCTGCTGGAGCCCAGATGCTACTGGCCCCTGTGTCGAGAATAGCCACTGGGTCCTCGGCCTGCGTTTGCCTGGTCAGGACGCCCGTCTTGTCATTCCGAACAGATGCCGCGATTGCCACCTGCCAAGGGAAATGTTTGTCTTCGTCCTCGGGACTGGCAGCATGGGCGAGCGACAGCCAGACAATGGCTTCCGACCCTCCCTGGATTCTGGCATGATCGTATCCGCTAACAGGATCAATAACTGAGCACTCTTTGGAAACAAATGACTTACCCCAGTATGATGGAGCCTGCATTTATTTCCGATACCTCAGAATTCAGTAGAGGTCGGACGTCCAAATTGGGAGTAAAGTCCAGGCGAAGATTGTCTTGCCAGCCATTTTGGCCACCTTACACCAGAGGGGATTTTCGAGAGCCTCCTCAAACTTTCGTCTCCACGGCAATCCAAGAATGCCACTGATCTTCTTGCCGCTGTTGTCGAGAGTGTGCGTCACCTCGTCTTGTAAATTAGTGCAGTCTCTTGAATTTGACTCACAAAACCACTGTTGCTCAATCCTCTTGCCGGCAAAAATGACCGTATCCGTAGCCGAAGTTCCCCAACAATCCTCCCCGTCGAGGAAAGGGAAATGGGTTGGAGTCCTACTGCCTGTCAAGGCGTGGCCCATATACCGATCTTTCGAGAACGAAGAGTCATACAGGGCGTCTCGCCCTGCCTGGACTCTGTACGCGGGCTCCTTAGCTGGGTGCGGAAGCTGGACTGGTGGACAGTCGTCACTTTGCTCGCGCTTCGCAAAGATGCAGTCCTTTTGAAAGAGAAGAAGCTCGTCCGAACCGGTGTCGATGATCACATTGTAGGGTTTGGGGTGGTCTTCGACTTGGATGACGGCCGTAAGAACGTTTGCGTTGGTCAAGTTCAGGCTTGTTCGTCAGTTAGGCATACCATTAAGAGACTCACTCCGAGCTCCGGAAACCATAGTTTACACGTTTGGAGGAAGAGTCCCCGGGACTAGGGCTTCGTTTGCGAACACCCTTGCGGATATTGGGGTTGGTACAGGGTAGTAGTTTGAGGGGCAGAACGATAGGGCGCTTTGGAGAGCGATCCTTCTTGAAGAACATGATGTAGACAAGAGAAATGGGATGAGATGAGAATGAAGAGGCATGTCATGTTTCCGTTTCTTGAGGCTTCCGTTAAGTATTCTTTCAGTCGGCAAGACCCGTTTAGGACCTATGCTTGGATAGCTAACCACAGAGATACTTGTACGAGCCCCTTCTCCTTCCCCCTTAGCCCCTTCCTCCCTCCCCCTCCCCCCCCCCCCCTCCCCAACACAGGGGCAGTGGACACTTGGGCAGAAAGCGTGAAAGGAGGGGTGGCAGGGGGGAGAGAGGAAACAATACGGGGTAAAGGGGGAGGCAGTGCTGTTGAAACGAGCTGTGTTTTACACAACTGTATCCCAGAAGAGCGCTGCCCCACCCTCTTACCTACCATCTGCTCTCCCGCTCTGTGGAACATTCTCCTTGAATAGGGGGCAGTTTCAAACCTCAGCCGAAAACGAGACAGCCCCCTGCCAAAGTTGACAACCCTCACATTTCTTGGATTGTTTCATGTCTGGCACGAATCGTATTCCCACTTCCAAAGCGCATTGCTTCGGCAGCTATGACTCCGTAAGATCCTCAAGTCGGATCTGTGGGCAAGGTAGAGCAACAAATGCTGTGCATGCTGAGCTCTTACGGTCGCATCGTCATCGCAGGGCCACGCAAAGAACGTTTCCCGCTGTATGAAGCTGGTCACGTGACATTGTGTGCTAGCCATCTCAGTCCGACTCTCTAACCCTCCATCTCCATCTTTCCATCTCTTCATTACTCGTCCATCCAACCGACTCAATCCCACTCTGCCCCACCCTCCATTTGACTCCACCACATTTGTCCCATGAACTCGTACGACTAGTTGCCGCCTCGCTAGAATTCGTCCGACGTGTGATGTCTCTGCTGTCACTACCGCCAGAAGTATGTTTACTAGAGATCACCACTCAGTATGACTGACTAGGCCAGCTATGCCTCCAAATAGTTGCGACGGTTGCGGTTCGGGACATCACCTCGCTTCCAAATATGGCCCTTGCGTGCAAATCGCTCCACGATATGGTCTACGTGAGCAACCTCGATTCTACGCAGCTCCTAACTTGACTCAGGGCCAAAATGGGGCTTGGAAAACGCATGTTCTTGCCAAGTACGACGACCCTCGCCTCGCGTATGCCTTTCCTGTACCACGTACCAACTACGACTGGAGGCAACATGCCATTGATCGATACCGTGTTCTGCAGTATATTGCGGAGCAACCATCCAGGGACGCTCTACCTCTTGGCGAGCCATGGGACACATACCACACGCGCCTGGAGGTATGGAGGCCGCTGGTGCTGAAGACCGTTCTTGGCATGTATTATGACCTACCTGCTCGTGGGAGCCCCTCGTGGAATGCATCCCACCTCAGAACGTTGGCAACTTCGGAAATGTTCGACACGAAGATGTACCGGAACATTTTACGCTCGTCACGCGGGCTACAATACGATGCCGACCTCCACGTTGGGGCTGTCCTTTGGATGAACTGGAAGGCCAATGGGCGGACCCTTCCACATCGACTCTTTACTGTTCAGAATCGCGAGATACCAACGAGTGTAAACTCGAACGGCTCGTTTGTTGAAGATACGACCTCATGGTACATGGTTTACTACTCAACATTACTGGTGAGGCGTCCGTTTCGTGGTGTTTTGGCTGACGAAGTGCAGGCGCATGACACGCCAGCATCGGGTGGACATCTATCGGACGGCCAGGTGCCAGAGCACGTGCCACAACTAGAAGATGCCTTTCCCCGTGGCTCTGGCATCCTGGGATTACGCCGCCCAACCAACTTGCCGGCAACTCAGGTCTGG
The DNA here is from genome assembly GCA_025502685.1 of Pascua sp. PH4015B. Taxonomy (NCBI): domain Eukaryota; kingdom Fungi; phylum Basidiomycota; class Tremellomycetes; order Trichosporonales; family Trichosporonaceae; genus Pascua; species Pascua sp. PH4015B. The sequence goes on from JAMFRD010000040.1 coordinate 228,784, forward strand.
GACTGGGCCGATATCCAGGCGATATGGCCCAACCCCCAAGCTTATCGTCAGGCGACGTCGAGGATGGCGCTTCTAACACGGCCAAAACACTTTGACTGTCCTGTCTACTTCAACCTCGTCACGGTCGCGGACCAAGCCGCTGTGAGCCATGCCTACTGTACAGAGTTTCCACGCGGAGCTCTGCTCGACGACGCTCGTCTCGCCGTCCATCTCGTCCCCGACGCGGCTCTACCGCCAATCTACTTTTACGGGACCGACTCTCAGCGTGCTCGGGAGCCGTCCAAGATTTTGTCCGGCATCGTACACCTGACGCGCGACAATCCTCCGCAGGTCCGCTGGGACATTGCAATCCTCGACTCTGAAGACGAATCATCAGTCTTTCGCTTCCAAGGAGTGCAGCCTGGTGGGCGGGGAGGTACGCGAGGTGTATTTGGCGTGAGTCACTTGTTCTCTACCCTCGATGGCGGTACACAAGCGTGACGCCCCATTCTGCCTGTTCCCTGCACTGGGCATATGTGGCAGGCAGGTGTAGTCATTCCAATGCTAGGTCGCGTCTTCTCTTCTGATGCTGACCCATAGGTGTACAAGCTATACAAACCCGCGGTATCCCGCCGGCCAAATCGAAGCGACGATGTGGAACGCCCCACCAAACGGCGCAAGGTGGACCCCGAAACACCAGACCAGCTCGATCAGTGGGCGGAACATGACGAGCCCGCCGTTCCGGATGGTCCCCTCGAACGTGACGAGTCACCGATACCTCATCCTCGCGGCATTCCCTTGCGCTTCAGTGGTCTTGCTCGCTTCTTTAACGTTCCCCTATCATGAGGTTCAATGCCGACCCGTGGGAACCGCGTCCACCCTCATGTTACATCCACGACATAGTCTCGTTTCCTCCTGTCTCTGTATCCTCGACCACGGTCTATGTAGCATTTTAACAGAGCCGCAATGTAAATGGTCAGCGTATAGTACAGCAGTCTGTACCATAAATCCTGGGGAGCAAAAGTACAAGCACAATGTCCTTACGTCGGCCGTATCAGCAAGGTCACGTGTTTTGCCACCCGATGTCATCCCGTCAACTTGATATCATCTTCTTCATCCTTCATCTTCCTACACATCCACTCCATTGTACTCGACATATCATATCATCCGTTCAGCCCCACAAGCTCTTCGATAATATCCGTCCGACTTGGTGGGGCACACTCCTTGGGCCAGGTCACCAGCCATGTCGCTCATGTTGTTGCCTACCGAAGTACGTCAGCTCTGGGCTGACCCTTGTCTTCGTCTCACTGACTCCGCCAGCTCCTCCTTGCAATCGTTTCTGTGGTCGGTATCCAGGACATTGCATCGCTCCCAAATGTTGCCCTCACTTGCAAGACGCTCGGCTATCTTGTTACGTACGTATATTGGGCCAGTGTGTACCGTACGTCACCGTTGACACACGTTTAGAATCAACAGGAGGTTTGGCGAGCAGTCCTTCTTGCAAAGTACGACGACCCCCGCCTCGCGTGTGCGTACCCTGCTCGACGTACAGAGTACGACTGGAGGAAGACCGTCATCGACCGACACCATGTCGATGAGTTTATGGAGCAGCGACCATGGGGTATGAAGTACTTTCGTTCGTGGATCGCCACGAGACAGAACCAACTGTGGTTCCTCATCCTGTCTTGTGTTCTCGACATGTACAACGACCTTCCCCCTATAGGCACACCCTCGTTGAATATCCCTCGCATTGAAGAGATGCTCAACACGGGCATGTTTGACGAAGATAACCCTTCCCTGCCGCATAGGGTGGACTTGCACACTGCGGTCGTTCTGGAGTTCAAGTGGCCATTTTCGCTTCGAGGTCTGCGTAGATATGCCTACATGGTCAACATCCCTCGAGGCGAGGCTGCATTTTCTCAAGGCCTGACGACGTGGCACACCATCTATTACGCGACAATCCATGTGAGTCAAGATTCTGGACTCCGTAGCTCTGCCATGCGCTGACAAGACAAGTCTCACGGCCCCGACCAAGACCGAGACCAACTTTCAGTCGACCGTTTACCAGGCCACGTTACCGAGCTCAACAGACCCCGTTCCATTACTCGTGGGTCTGGAATTCTCGGCCTGCGGCGTTCCACACACCTACCTGCTACTGCAGTCTGGGACTGGGCAGACATCCGTGGCTTGTGGGACAATCCTCATGCGACACCGGATACGCCGTCCGCGATGGCGCTGCTCACTGCACATAAGCGGTCTCCACACTCCCTTCCACAGCTTTGCAACGATCCCCTGTACTTTACCCTCGTGGCCGTCCAAAGCCAAGCGGCCGCCAGCTCTTCATACGCCACGCACTTTCCGTCCGGCACGCTGAGGGAACACGCCTGTCTCGCCGTCCCCCTCAACCCCGATGCCGCCCTGCCGCCAATATACTTTTACGGTCTCGACTCGTATTCCAAGGGCGCGCACCGCGCGTCCAGATTCATGTCGGGTGTAGTGCACCTGACGCGTGACGACCCACCACAGGTTCGGTGGGACGTGACTGTCCTCGACTCGGCCGACGGGGCGCCAGTCTTCTACTTTCAAGGTGTTCAGCCCGGAGGGCGGGGAGGAAACCAAGGTGTATTTGGCGTAAGTCGCCGGGTGGTTCTAGGTCTACGATACGTGCCAGGCGAGGTCCATGTCCTGGTCCTGGGTCCTGGCAGTATGAGCACCTTACCTGCGGAACAATGTCTGACGGTTTACGCAGGTGTACAAGCTCTGTCAACCTACCGCGTTCGCGCCTGGGCCCTCGGCTAAGGCTGAGGAGGATGCCCAGGGTGAATGTGCAATCGCCACGCCGTTTAACGAGACAGGCCTTCTCACTCACGATAATACAAGGCTTGGGCAGCGCAGAGATGGCGTGGCCCGATTGCTCAACACACCCGTTGCGTGGGCTGCGCACAACCACAAGCCACCGGCGTCTCACATCTAATTTCCCTCGCCGGCACTCTCCGCCAAGTCACCGCTTCCTGCCCCTCGTCGCCGCATCCCGCCTCGTCTCCGTCTCTCCAACATCCCCCCCCCCCCTCTCCCCCTATTGAGCACGGCGCCCAACGTGAACGGCGTGCGCAGCGCTCGTTAGTGAATGTCGACCACAAACCAATGCTCCTTAGCCCAGTCACAATGCATACCTGCACAGCAACAATTGTGTAACATAGATACCAGAAAGCGACAGACAGGTATAGCCACGCACTGTTCTTCTACAGTGCGGCAACATCAGGTTCTTACACCTCTACTACGTCTACGACCCCAACTACTCCCTGCAAAGACCGTTCACTCTTTCAGACGGCTCGGCTTGCTCCACAGGCAATGGGTCTGTGGGCTCCGGATCCAGTGGCCCCGCCGTGTCCGTTGGCCGTGTCGTCTGCGGCGGGTGTGGGCTGGTTGGATCTGCTTGCCGCGTGGGCGCTGGCTCGGTTCGCGTTGGTGGGCCAGCCGCGACTGTTTCTCCAACTGGATCGAATGTCTCGCCCGTACCGTTGACACTCTCAGCTGCCTTGGTTGTAGCAGTCTCGGTTGTGACAGTCCCGATGCTGGCGGTTTCGGTGCTGGCGGCCTCGATGCTGGTGGTGTCGAGTATCCGGGACGTCTGGACGACAGCACTGTCCCCTTGACCGTCCACCTCTTCAGTCTCCTTCGCAGGCGCCTCCGCAGTCGGCTCTTCCTGTTGCAACCCCACAGCCACTGGCACATCCGTTGCGCAGTCATTGATAGGGGGTTGGGATGCCGCCGGTTTGTCCGCCTCTGTGTCCTCCACTGCGGCCCCTGACCCGTCTTCCAGGGGCGCCATCAGAGGTTCCGGAGCGCTTAGAAGTGTAGACGGCCTGGAGGGGAGATCGACATCATCGTTACCCTCTGTGTTGCCCGCTGCCTCCGCGTCGTCCTGAGCCGTTGCTTCCTCCGGATCCTCATTGGGAGTCGTGTCCCGATCATCGTGCGCATCTGCCTTCCCATCCTCCTGCAGTTCGACGCCCAAAGACTTTGGCGAGAGAATCTCGCGCACTCCACCGTCCCGTTCCGCGGTGGGAGCGTTTGACCCCTGGCGATATCGGCCATACACGCTCCCGACTTCGCGCCAGTATGCGCCCTCTGCCTCGACGCCTGCGAGGAGACCTTCGACGGTCGTAGGTGCTGTTACTGGTAGGTCGGGGACAGGGACGTCGAGAGTGTCAGTTTCATCGTTTTCATCGTCAGGAGTTGTGTGGGGACGGGGCGAGGCGTTTGGCACGTCGCTGTCGGAGGTATGAACCGCATCATGGCTAGGCGGGCTGGGCGTCTCGGGGTTGGGAATGTTGGCGTCGGCAGTGGAATTTGCCGTTTCGGGATTTGTGTAGGCGGGTCCGGATGCTGGGTGTGAGGCTAGCTCGGGGGCGTGGTGACCGCCCATGCCGTTGGAAGACACCGGGGAACAAGGGATGCTAGCGATGCGCCCAGTCTCGAGGGCGGGCGTGTGAGGAGGCGAGTGGACTGGGCCGTTCAGCGCACTGGGACTGCAGTTTGCCTCCAAGTCGAGGTCTGCGATATGGGCTGTGCCGTCGTCGCGCTGATCATCTTTGCCCGGCTCCTCCTCTGATCCCGACGCGTCGTGGCGCTCCGCCTTCACGGCTTGGTTGGTGCTGGGTTCGCACGCCACAGTAGAAGCATCGAGGTCGCGAACTTCGGTGCGATCGGTCTCGTTCGGATCCTCCGGGTGTGTCCCATCCCTTGACACGCCCGTCACGGTGTGCTGGGTATCGGACTCATTGGCAGTGTAAAGGGTGCCGACGATGTTGAATGTGGGAGACTCGATCTCGTCGACGTCACGCGTGTCCTCCAGGTCCCCGACCTCGCTCATGCAGTCGAAGAACTGGTCGTCGTCCTCGTCGTTATCGTCGCTTACAAGGCTCGCAAGGCGCCGGCCAACATCGGACGCCACTCGAAGCGCCAGGCCGTTCATATCTCGTACGTCGCGCGCGTACGCCTGGAACGCATCGAGAAAGCGTGCGGTCGCCGCAGTGTTATCCCGGAGTGCGGCGTCGAGGTCGTCACTAGCGGACGCATCCGCGGGTCCATCACCTTTCCTGACGCCATTGGCGCCATTCGGGTTCCCGCCGCGGAGCTGCTCGAGCTCTGCGGCGAGACTGGCGAGCTTCTCGGCCATGGGGCGGTGGATGAGTTCATTGTGCCGCATGCCCGCTTCGGCCTGGGCGGCAAGGCGCCCCCGGAGCCAGTCGCGCTTGTCGGCGAGTTGCGCCACCTCGGCCTCCCGCTCTTGCAGGTCAGCCCTGACTGACGCGAAGGCGGCGTCTTTAGACGCCATGATTGCAGCGTCCTCACCGTAGGCGTCTTGAAGCTCGGCGTGGGCCACGCTCAAGGCTTCAAGCTCCAGTTCCGCCGCGTGTGCCACGTCCTGGGCCGCACCCAGCTCGGCCTGGAGGGAGGCGATGTCGTGCTCCGCCTGGCGCCGTACGTCGTCGGCCATGTCCTCTGCGCGTTCTTTGAGGTCGGCGACCTCTTGCTTCAGGGCCGTGTTGGTGGCGCGCAGCTCGGCGACCTCGCGCCCCAGCGCCGCCTTGTCTACGCGGAGCGCGTCAGCTTCACGCATGAGCCCCTCGTACCGCGCTGTGCCGGCGCTGACATCGAGCGAGAGACGGATATTCTCATCCCGGAGCCCGTTCAGCTCGTCCCTGTCACGCTGCTTCTCGAGCGCCATGCGCGCGCTGAGCTCGGCGCGTAGCTCGGCCTCGGACGCGGCGTGGCCCTTGATAACGTTGCGCAGCAGGGCGTTCTCTTCGTTCTGCTTTTCGAGTTCGAGTGATAGCTCGTCCGTATACCCGTTCAGAATGGCGACCTCTTGGAGCGCATTGGCAAGGTCGCCTTGCAGGGTTGCAGTGGTGGCACGTTCGTCATCGAGCTGCCGCGCGAGCTCGGTCGCGTCGAACCTGCCCCCAGCGCCGACTTTGAGCTTGGCTTCGGCCTTGCTAAAGCTAGCACGCCGTGGGTCCACCCCCCGCCCGTGCCGATGCAGGTGGGCGTGCTGCGCTGCGGCTGCGTGGGCGGCAGAGTCAAGATTGGCAACGAGCGCGCGGAGGTGGCGCTTGGTGCGGAAGAGCTCCGACTCGCGGTCCTTGACGCTCACGAGCGCGACGATACGCCCGAGAGAGCTGAGGAGTTGCGACTCGAGCATCTTGCGGTCCGACGTGGTCGGGCGGATCGGTGATGGTGATGCAACGACCGAGGAGCAGGCACTCGACGTACGCGATATCGAGGGGAGGGAGGGAGATGGCGTCGATGGCGTCGCAATGATGGTTGAGCTTGGTGAGGCCCATGTGGACGGGGTGGACGGTGGGGAGAGTGAAGGGGTGGGCATGGTGGACATGGTAGAGGTCGGGGCCCAGCTCGCAGATCGCACTGCGGGCGCACGTGGCCGTGAGCTCGGCGTGCGTGGTCGTGAGGACGGGGTTCGTGGCCGTGACGACGGTGTGGGCGGCCGAGAGAATGGGGACAGGGTGTCAGAAGAGGATGAGGGTGACGCCGGTTCCAAGGTGAGCGCCAAGGTCGGAGCAGACGAGGTTGGCATGGAGGAAGGCATGGAGAAGGAGGTTGAGCGCAGGGCGGAGGGTCGGGGATCTGGCGGGGGAGGAGGAATAGGAGAAGGGGAGCTGCAGTCAGCAATATGCAAGGGCATGCGACGTACGAGTCTTCTTGGTTCGTCGACGACATATCGGCGCTCGATCTGTCTGCCACACAATGATAGGCGTCAAGAGTCACTTTAACATCAGCAGCGCCTGGTGGCCATGATGACGATGCTCACAAGCGCTTCGCGACGATCACGAGGTGATTGAAAGCCGATATCAATCCAACGAGTGCACCTCTCTGGCCGTGGAGACGAGGCGTCGCACACAGCTTGTCGATTGTTGTTACTGGCGGTCGATAGTGGTGCTGCACGTGGCCTGTGGCTCGCGGTCGGCGCGTATGTCTCCTATCGCAACTGCGGGAGTCGACCTCCCTAGTAACTCGCCCGGTCTGAGATGAGACGATATCTCACAACGCCCGGGATCCCTGGTACCAGACCGTTGACGCAAAGAAACGAGAGTGAGGAGAAAAGAGCTGTCGAGTGCCGGAATCAGTCGACCTTGCCACACCTCGTGGCATGGTCGTCTGTCAAACGTGTGGGTAAGTAGTTCACACATGGACACGCAAAGGGATGAGGGGGTCATGGTTCTTTCCAACGGCAGCAGCTTTTGCACAAAGAGGTCTGTGCGCGACCCAGCGCGCGACCGAACGCGATGTCGAGCGTGCAGAGCAGGGAGATGCAGGGGGCGGTCATGGGGGTTTCATGGGTCCAGAGCGTGGCTAGCCTGGAAGCGTACGAGCAACGCGCCATGGCGTGCCGTGGCGTTCCGACCGGGCCGAGGGGAACCGTCCGATGGGTGAAACGAGGCGTATGCGCAGCCGCGCTTGTTTCGCGTGTCAGTGTGGCCGTGGATTGCCTGTGTGGGCTGGTGCGACGAGGGGATGCACGGGCTGACGTGCATGTCGTGCAGAACATGAGGGGAGTTGTGAGGTTGGAGGTATGCAACAAGAATGGGTGGTAATGGGAGAGTCGAGGAGTGGAAACAGGAAATGAAAGGAGACGCAAATGATCAGCCAACGGGCTCATCGAAAGTGCAACCGTGGGAAATGTACAGGTTTGACCCAGCTTCGAGTCTTTCCAGACGTTGAGAAGATTGAAATATATTGAAACGTTGTGATCGCACGCAGTCTCGACCACGAACTGGGAACAGCGAGGTGCTAGTCTGTCATCGGCCGCATCTGACATCTCGTCTGACCACCCCACTCATCCAACAGATGCTTTCCAACGACGCAACTCATCCACAATGACCACGCTGGACCGCCAGGTCGCCGAACGGGACCTGGCAGCAATATCATCTATCTCCGCCCATTTGAAGTCATTTTAATCTTTACAACAGACATGCTAGGTGCAACTCCAAGGTGTGCTAGTGTGCTACCTTGCTCTTTCAAGAACAGGAGTTCCCCTGCGTTGAACACCGAGCGTCACCGGTAATTGAGAGACGTCTGATCACGGCACTTTCCACTCATCCTGCCACCCATGGCTACTGCAACCCCTCCTAAGCGTTCGTAAGGGAATCGCAACTGATGCCGTCCTTGGACTCTCCGTGGCAATACTTGAGAAACGCAGCCGGTTCTGGGCGACACAGCGCCCTTTATTCTCATGGTGGTAGAGGTTGCCCTTTCGTTATGATGATGGTGTGTGGAGTAACACATTACCGATCACAACCACTTTGAGAGGCCCGCACGTGAGTATCGACCGGCGCGGCGCATCACATTGCACCCCACACACCAAAGCAGTTCCCACGCAGACTCTGACGGCTACCTTATAACTTATCAAGCTCTACTGGTGTAGTTGCTCTCTCTCCACCACCTCACGTCTCATCACACCACTTGCACGTCTTACAACCTCACAATGGATCTCGCCAGCATGCCCTACCCCGCTTGCACTATAGTCCCGTTGGCATGTCCCAGTGTGACCTCGCTTGGAAAACTCGTCCAGCCAGACGTTCGTACTTCGGTCTGCTCTTTCGCTTCGGCAGATATCGGCACCTCACTGACGGCCAGGACTCTCTTTCCAAGCCAGCTCCGTCCAACCCACCGGCGTTACAGGACCAGCTCTCGCCGTCCCACTTAGCCACGGTGTGGAGCCACCCCGCTTTGGAAGCCGTGAGTCCGACGTTTGTTGTTTTGCTCTTGCTGCGCCTCGTATGTCGCAGGGTTTGAGTGCTTCTGCTCCCTAGCCCACGTGATGCTAACTTGAACTGCCGGTTGTCTCGTAACGTTCTCTAACAAAACCAGTACCCCAACCCTGCTAGACAGAGACCCACATTCGCCACCGCAACCATCCCGGGGGAGTGTGAGAACGACACGAAGACGGAGGCGGTGAGAACCACACATTCCGTCACACCTCGCAAAACAACTAAGCCGTCATCTACGTCACTGGCATCGCCACCTACCCCCGAAACCAAGCCAGGGGAGCAAGGGCGTCCCACCGACAACAGAGAGGGCGCCAGTCTGGAACCGGGCATCTGCAACGCCGAACGTTTGCTCCTCGACACCCCCAACTGTGACAGTGAACTACACACACCCGCCCGCGGCCGCACGCGCTCCACAAACCCAAACTTCAAGCAGACCGAAGCTCCCGAAGCCGCCCATCGTGCCCGCACCCAACAGCCGAAGCGTACCCGACGCTCCACAAAACATGGATCCTTGGCGCCCGGGTGTATCCAGCGCAGCTCGGCGCCCTGTACGACAACGGATGGGCGCGCGACGCCATCGACAGCTACTCAGAGCGGGTTTACGGACTGGGTCATTGTGGACGACACAGAGGCGACACAACCGTGCGCGCATGGCAATGTAGAGGGAGTCGACCACGCGGAGTGGGAGTGGGAGGAGGTCGAGGTTGAGATGGAAGTTGAGGTGGAGGTGGAGACCGAGGATGAGATGGAGATCGTCGAGATCAAGACGAAGACAGGTCACTCCAGTGGACTCGCTATGCTCGGCCTCCCCGCTCAATGATGCCGGTGGGGATGGTATGGAGCTGATTCTGGTTGTCGAGAGAATTGCCTCCGCAGACATGACGTACTGTATAGGAGAATAGGTGCTTGCAATTTGTACATATATTATCGGAAGTGGGCTGGTGAGTCGTGAGTCGACAGTACCACACTATATCGAGCGGGAGATGTATGTAGACCCCGGCTCAGAGGCCCGTTGTGCCGTCATCCAACGTCCGGAGGGGATGCGTCCAACAGGGCGCTGCGCATATGCTTGTACGCCGACCCAGCCACACTTTGGAAGAGCCATTTGCACACTGTAGCTACAAACAATAACGTTTGGATCACAGTGATCAGCGAGCTATCGAGAAAGATAATAGTGATCAGCGAGCTATCGAGAAAGATAGCTGTGTCAGAACATCGAGAGGCATCCAGCGCCGCCCAGATCGATATCTGTCAACAAACTCTCCAACACGTCAAGGCGATTTAGCTCAGTTGGTTAGAGCGCATGTTTAACGCGAGCTGTTCGTGCTCCGCATGAGTGGCTGGCCGCGTGGCTGGCGTGTGTGCAGTGCAAAGCTCAGGGAAACTGGCCATGATGTCCCAACGACGCTTCGTGCCATCGGAAAAATGGTAGTTCCAGCTTGTCAAACGTGAACAACGATCCTTTTTAGAGTAGGAAAAGGTAGAAGGAGGAGACAAGAGGTGGGAGTGAGTCGTAGTGGTATGTGGAGACGTGGATACGCAGTAGATGGACGATACAGGTACGGACGTTGAGACGGCACTTCGAAGGGCTGAGGGTGGTGCGTTAACGGGGCAAGAGATTGCGGGAGGTCCAACTGAAGAAGAGTAAGTGAGAGAGGGGCACATAGCCGGTATTATGAATAAGGATGAATATGGGGAATGAGGATGTGTGGCTGTCTTCATCCAGTTGGGCTGGCGACGGCGAGCCGTCATGCCTTGTTGACACGTACGCCCTGCCAACCACGGCGATGAGCCTGTGTATACCCATTGTCCAAGGAGGGCCACAAGATGGCGCTATCGGAACCAAAGTTATCGTAAACAGCACGATCGGAAACCGCAACATGCCCACCTACTGTAAGCCAGGGGGAGCAGCCAGTGTCTGCCGGAGATCCAACCATGATTTCTGCCACCGACTTTGCTGCCGGCGCGAGGGATGTTTCAGGCTGCCACTAGCGTCTCTGCTGATCTGCTAATCCTGTTTCAAACCCCAAAGCGCGAATGATTTCTCTCTAGGTCAATAATCACCCCGCGCGCCTAACTTTCATTGGCCGCGCGCCTTGGGTGTTCGCTTTGCATCGGACGCGATAACGTCCGTGCTCGGCGCGATCCGTGCACCCCCACTCGCTCCCTTTATGTCCACTGTCGGCATTGTCCTCGTGCTGTGTCTTGCTCTGCGCTCACTCGACCACACTCCCTCACAGGTGCCGTCCGCCTCCGACATGCTCCGACATGCACTCACCACCCCCACACCCACATGCCCACAGCATGCGGTTTGCAGCCCACCTCAGTCCCTCAGTTGCCCCAGCGCTGCCCCCACGATGCTGACCCAGCATTCGGAACTCCGGCACGGCCCGTCCGTTTCACCGTCTGTACGGTTGACAAGCTCCACGTCGTCTCGTCGCGTGGACTCTGCTCAAACTGACATTCCCTTAAGCGCCACCCCAAACTCTCTCCCCTTTGCCCTCTGACTTTTGTCTGCCTTTGTCTGCTGCACAATCTCGGTTCGACCGCACCCAACGATCGATCCGCTTGGCCGCTGTCTGGTTTGTCCACATTCTCGCTCGGTCTCATCTCAACCCTCATACCCACCCCCCACGTCTCGGTCGTGGTTCACGTTTCGTCACCACACCACCCTTCTTCACTCGTCACCACCCACCACACCCCGGCACCGCCGCATCCCACCATGATGCCCTCGCCACCAGCACTGGCTAATATCCGCATTCACATGTGAGCCCGCAGACCCGCACCCCCCCGGTGTCGTCTCCCACACGTACTTGCGCTGACCGGGTAGTATTGGTGCCGGGTGAGTAGGTCCATGCGCGCCGCACGCACTTGAGCTTCGCGGCGTGAGAGTTGGTTGCCGTCTTTGGAATCGCCGCTGCCAGATGCTGGTCCATGCGTCGCACAGCGTCAACTCGACGACGTGGCTGCAGAATGTGTTGTGAGGCTGGCAGCTGCCTGCTCTCGGTGTCGGCCTATTCGCACGCGTCCTCGCCCTCGTCGGCACCGGCGCTGCGCCGGCGCGCCACCCTGGCTCATCGGCCGAAGGTTCTGTGTCCGTGCTCCGGTGTCCGAGCGCCTGTGATATCGTAATATCGGGCCGCGCGACGCATAGAGCAGCACCGCGTTAGCTCTCATCTTCGGCAGCAAAGCCGATGTCGCCGCCGTCCCCTCGCTCTCACTGCCCACACACACTTCGGATGCGCGGCGCTCTCCACTATCCCCCTACTAACCCCCAGCATGGGCGGCATGGGCTCGGCCCTGGCCCTCGCTCGCCAAGGATTCACCAACATCCAGGTCTGGGAGCAGGCGCCGTACCTCCACGAAGTGGGTGCGGGCATCAACGTGCCTCCTAACCTGGGTCGTATCCTCACCCGCTGGGGGGTGATGAACATCTGCAAGGCTGAGGGTGTGGCAATTGCGCAGGCGAATGTCCTCGGTGAGTGACTGCGCCGAGCTCCCTTGCGAGCGGGGGCGGGTATGGGGTAGGCAAGAGGTTGTAGAAGATACCGGCCTGAGAGAGCCCCAAACGGTGCACAGTGCCTTGGAGGGGCTGTTACCGTGGCTGAGGAGTGACTCTTGTCGCGAGCGGTGCCAGCTTCAGTCCCACACTTGCAACTCTCAGCGTGCACTGCGGCAGACACACCGCAGGTACATCGCCATCCGTGGTCGTTGCATGTGCGGTCACAGACAAACCCATACGCTTCCATCGTACATCCCGCGCTTTTGTTATTAAAACCGTGTCTGCGCTCGCGGATCCACACAGCGCGACGCTGACCCAGGATAGACTGCCAATCAGATGAGGTCCTCTCGTCCACCAACTATGCCGAGTACATGGCCGATTACGGCTACCCTTTCATCGTGAGTGGAGCGAGAATCTAAAGAAGAAGAGAGGGGGAGATTCTGGGCTTCTTCACAGCCGACGGTTAGCTTGAGATGTTGTGCACTCTTTACAGGTGCTTTAAGACTTCTCTCAGGAGACGTGCGCACATTGCACTATCGACGCTTGAGAGGAAGATTACTTGTGCTCTGGTGTACACGGAGCTGTGTTCCTGCCAATATGAATCGCACACCGCACTGTCGGCTCATGGGGAGAGGATGTCCTGCCAGAGTCCTGCCCTGTTGAACACAGAGCTCTGGTTCTGGTGTGACCAGCGAGATTTGAACTAGAAACATTACATTCGACTTCAGAATGCCCTTTGATGATTGCCCTCGTCTCTACCTTACTCATACCCAGACCGTCCACCGCGGAGCACTGCAAAAGGCTCTTGTCCGCGGCGCGCTGGACACGGGTGCCGTGACCCTCAACCTCGACCAGGTCATCACCGAGTACGACTTTAAGAACACGCGCTTCCTTGTCCGCGACGAGTTTACAGAGGAGTACGAGTGGGTCGAGGGGGATCTCATCATTGCCGCCGACGGTATCAAGAGTCGGGCCCGCGCTGCAATGTACGCCTGCCAAGGTGTCGTGGATGAGGGTAAGTGCAATAGCACTGGCGTTCCTTCCCGCCTTCTGCTCAGCTAATCGCCCAGTCGAGGACACGGGACAGGCAGCGTACCGTATCATGGTGAAGCGCGACCTCGCTATTAAGGACCCGGACCTGCGGGTGTTCTTCACCTCTCCCCAGTCATACCGCTGGATTGGAGAGAAGCGCCATATCATGGTGTGTACAGTCTGGGACTCTGGGGTGTTCGGCGGGGAGAGACGTGCGAAAGGTGGCAGGCTCGGTCTCGAGATGAGCCTGGGTGACCGGATCGCGAGCTTGCTCGCCCTCGAACCCTGATCCCCCACAGGGTGCCATTCTCCTTGACCTTGGCTAACTTCTAGGGCTACCCCATCAACGCCGGCGCGCTGTTCAACATTTCCACCTCTCAACCGGACCGGCACTTTGTCGAGGCCGACAGCTGGACTGCGATGGGTTCCAAGGCCGAGATGCTGGCGACGTTTGACGACTTTTGCCCGCGGATCAAGAAGTTGCTGGCTCTGGTTCCCGAGGACGAAGTGCTGGAATGGCGTCTGCGCGTGCACAAGCCGCTGCCGGTGTGGGTTGACGGGCGCGTTGTGCTCGTAGGTGACGCGTGCCACCCGACTCTGCCGCACATTGCGCAGGGTGCGGCGCAGGCAATCGAGGACGCGGTCGCACTCAGCATCATCTTGAGCCGCATCAAGTCGCGCGACCAGATCAACGCCGCGCTCAACGTCTACCAGCGTCTCCGCAAGCCGCGTACCGACTGGGCAGTGCTCATGGCCGCGGAAAACTCAAAGTACCTCCACCGCGACAAGGAGACGCGTGCCAACGGCGGCGACGAATACGACATGCTGGCCAACCAGTGAGTGAAGACGGGCGTGGGCCGCGGCTGACCTGCAGCGACATTCACGACAAGCTGTTCAAGTACGACATTGCGCTCGAGACCGAGCAGCAGTTTTCCAAATTATTCGCCGAGGAGCTCATGAAGGAGAAGTCGCCAGCGGCCGCGCAGTGGAACTAGAAGAGCCGTGCGATGAGTGACGACGAGTGAGTGCGCGCATTTACGGGGACCACCACTTATATACAGAAACTATTAGACATTGGCCATGACGAGGCATGAACCGTGCCGCGCGGGCGGAAATGCAGAAGCACAGTGGGCCATGCGACGGCGCCGGTTGTGCACGCGACGAGTGACAGCCGGCCTGCAAAGGTCAAAGCCATAGAGTCGATCGGGCCGCATGTATCATATCCCAGCTTTGTGGTGGTTTAGATAGAGCAACAAGCTGGTAGTGTGGGGTACCTTGCACGACGAGAGTGGCAGCGGCGCGGAAGATAACAAGACTCCTGGATTGTCAAAACTGCCGTCCACAGTGTGGAACGTATGTGCATCTGCACACCGAGCTTCAGTCGCAATGTCCACATGAGCGCGACGTGCCTGTACATGGGACAGCGGGTGACAGAAGCAGCCTGCGCTGGCGGGGGTGACCGAGTGGCGCATCTCCCAGCCACGCCACCGGCCAGGTCCGAGCCAACCCCGGCCGCCGACCAGTGGCGCCGGTCGGACATGTATCCGGCGCGAAATAAGTATATCAGCCACGTCTGGAGCACCACTTGTTGCATCTCATGTTGACTTGTGCACTGATATATCGCTCTGGACATCGCCTTTCGACGTCTGGACTCTGGACCTCTTGACTTGTGGACGTCCCCTTCCCACATCTCTAAATCTCCACCTCTTGACCTCGACAACTCGGCTCCTGGACCTCTGGGCTCCCCGACCTCTGAACGTTATCCACCAGAGTTGCGCCCATCAACCATGCCCCCATCTTCCTCCTCCTCGGACACACCGCCACCAACACAAGTGACGCCCATGTCCCGCGCCCACGTGATGGACTGGGCGGCCCTCGACCTCGGCCACCCCACAGCCTCCAAGCGCACCGTCCACCTAGCCGACCTCGACGTGCATGTCTGGGGTATCGACGAGATTGAGGGCGGGACGCTGCCGATTGGGTTGATTGTGAGTGCTGTTGGCACTAGGTCTTGAGCTGTGGCCTGTCATTGTTGTTAGACCTGCATTGGTCATGACCGCATCACGCTGGTTATTGCACCTGCCAAACTCTGTTCATTCCACACTCCCCACAGCTCCAAGCTCCACCAATGCAACAGTGCACGCCTGCGGCCCGCGCCCTGCTCCTTTGTCTCCCAGCTCACACCAGATTGTCGCACACGGCTGGGCCAACAAGGCCCGCGACATGGAACCCATGGCGTCGGGCCTCATTGGCGAGATCAACGCGCTCGCACGAGCGGGCGGTCGGCGGAGGACGCGCGACGTGCTTGTGGCGACCTTGGTACGTTTGTGAAACGCGTTTCAGGCCTTAGCGTGGTTACGTGTGGTCCATTTCGCAGGGTTGGGCATGTCTTGCCTGTTAGCTCGTATGGTGCCAAACACCTTGGGTCGGGGATGATTATCCAGCTCGTTATCCGTTGTCATCTCACTCCGAAAGGGCCGTCGGCACGGTGCAAGGTGACGAGTAAAGGCACGCTTGGCGTCCCGTGGTCGTCCTCATCTTAGCTTAAACTAACAACCAGGACCAGCGAAACCACGGCGACCGCCGCCGGATCCGCGACCGCCGTACCTGGCAGCAGAATCCTGGGAGGTTGTGAGTCTGCGAGCAATGCTCCTCATATGTGGTGGGGGGAACGCTGATGACAGCCTGGACAATGTGGCCAGCGTTTGTGAGTGTGCTTTTCTACCCTTCCTATTTCTGTGTCGTCTACGTCCGAGTGGGATTGCGATCCACTAGTGTCAAATGCTGAAAGGGCACGATCGAGGGAATGTGGGGTACGCTCAACGGCCCCACCAGCCAAGTTACAAGTTACACGCTCGCATATTAAAACTTGGACAATATGCCGAACATGCTAACGTCCAGCCGGCGGCAAGCAGGACCACCAGTTTATCATCGACCTCCTCCCGTCCTTCATATACCCGCGCGACGAGCGTGTGGTGGATGAGTTTATGTGTGCGGGATTTTCCATGGGCGGTGAGTACAGATGCAAACAGCACGCGTTCGAAATACTGCCCGATGCTTGTGCCCACAAGTGCGTCAGGCGCGACACTCGCTGTTCGAGTGGGGGCCAGGGGTGCGCCTCATCATTCAATTGTTGGTCATTTCCTGTTGACCTTTGGCTACAACCCTGAGCAGACTTGGCTGTCAACTGATAGCGACAAGGTGCCGAGTTACGAACCTGTGTCTTCTCATCACACGCTCTCACATATGAGTTTGCTGACAGACAGGACATGTGACCTGGCGCATGCTGCGAGAAGGTACGTCCCCAAGAACACCACAACCTTTCCCTTCCCGTACCCCTCAGCTCCACCCAACACTTAGACCCGCGCGTCCGCATCGCCGTCCCCATCTGCTCCCTCCCCTCGGAAGCAATGGGCCGCAACCTCGTCGCCGACGCGACCTCGGGCCGCTTCGGGGACGTCGAATCCTGGCTCCCAGCCGCCATTAGGCACTACTACACGGCCCCGCCGGCACCGGACGCTTACAGGGGTAAGAAGATCCTCGCGCTCCACGGCGGCCTGGACGCGGTCGTGGCCCCCGACAACGGGTTGGATGTGTTTTACGCCATCCGCGATGCTGCCCCCGAAGGCGAGGTCGATCGCTGGGTCCAGGAGGACCGGGGCCATGTGGTCAGTGAGGAGATGGTCGGGAGGGCCGCAGAGTGGTTCTGGCGGTGGGGGCTGAGTGAGGCGTAAGCATGGGGGATGGGGTAGAAGTCGGCGCATGGGCCAGATAATTATGAATATACGCGACAAGTGCGGAGTTCGTGGATGGCAGGGTGGGGGATTG
Source organism: Pascua sp. PH4015B (assembly GCA_025502685.1). Lineage (NCBI taxonomy): Eukaryota > Fungi > Basidiomycota > Tremellomycetes > Trichosporonales > Trichosporonaceae > Pascua > Pascua sp. PH4015B. The sequence goes on from JAMFRD010000040.1 coordinate 245,920, forward strand.
TTTGGTAACTACGGGTGCGGCCTGGTGTGGTTTGGCATGGTGTGCTACTGGGATGCGCTGTTCCATTGCTTGGAAACATGTGAGCTTTGGGGGCATGCATGGACCGTTACGGTGCTCCTTACTGGCTGCGAGTGCAGCGCAGAACACGCCCTTGTCGGGAAATGGAATCCCGCCCACTCCCTTGGTCTGCTCACATGGCGATCTCAGCATTTATGGAGCTTGGCAAATAGCTCAGCGCTCGAAACAACTCGCCAGGTAGCCTCTGGGCACTATCACCAACCTCACTTACCCCCCATACACGTTACTACGCCTTGAGCTACTCCAAACGGTACCAAGCATATGCGATTGCATTGTAGGCGCCAAACGCAAATAAATGAGAGACTAATATGATAATGTGATACTACTAACTGTACAAGCCGCGCTCCCCTTAGACGACGTTGTCACCGGTGGGGCTCTCGGCACGGTGCGGGGTGCGCTGCTCGAGACCCGGTGCACGGAGGCCGTGTCCGCGCTTTTCGTCGTCGACCGAGTCTGCGGGGCTCAGAGCGCCGTCGCCCTCCATGCTGTCGCCGTAGGTGCTGTCCTCGTCCTTCCAAAACTGCTTTTTGCCCTGTGCGATACGGTAGGCCCAGGGGGGGAAGAAGCCGCCTTCAATCTTGTACGTCCAGGGCTCCTTTTCGTCCTTGTTGGGCGGCACGATGCGGCCGCCCGACGCGCGCTCAATGACCCACACGAGCGTGTTGATGAGAATGTACGAGCAGATGCCGCCAATGAGGCCGTACGCAATCGAGTATGTGAAGGGCATGACGGCAATGGCGATAAAGGACGGGATCGCGTCGCCCATGTACCGCCAGTTGATGTGGCGTGCCTCGGCCGCCATCTGCGCGCCGACAATGATGAGCACACAGCCCGTCGCCCACGGGGGGATGGACGCAAAGATGGGCGCAAAGAAGACGGCCACAAGGAAGCACAGGCCAGTCACCATCGACGTAATGCCCGTCCGGCCGCCCTCGAGGATACCAGCACCGCTCTCGATAAACGCCGTCACGGGTGGGCAGCCAAAGAGCGAGCCAATCGAGATGCCCAATGCGTCGATAGAGTAGGCAATCGACGAGTTTTCAAAGTCCTGCGTGCGCGGGTTCAGGAAGCCACCAAAGCGCGCCATCGCGTACATTGTGCCAGTGGCGTCGAGAATGTCTGCAGGTTAGCTTGGGATCAAGCCGAGGATAGAGCGAATTGGGGATCGAGGAGCAATGATGCCAATAGCAAGGCAGTCCATGGAACGTTCGCGATGCAGACGCTAGCAGCCCTAAACGCAAACAATGCTAGCGCCGCCCTTGCCAAACATGGCAATGGCAGCACTAGCAAAGACAAACACCCGGGCGAGATCCAATAGCAGCTCCAATTGCGCGGACAGCCGTAGCGAAGCCAACGCTGAACTCCCAGGGGCGGTTACAATAGCAACGCACACCCTCGGGAGCTTGGCAACTGCCACACAGCTGTCCGCCACACAAGACACGGATCCGCGCGACGCCCTCCGCGGCGATCAGCCTGAAGGGAGAGTGGCAATGCCACACGGTGGTGACAACTGTTGACCTCGCCTGTATCCGAGTCCACCAAGCTCGGCGGATTCTGCCCCCTGCCAAAAGTGGGCTTCACTCGCACATCCCACAACCCATTCTCAAACCCAGCAACAAAGACTCACCGACATAGAGGAAGGTCAGGAACGCAAGACCAAACTTGCCACCGTGGCCGCTAATGTTAAAGTCGAGGACGTTGAGAGTGTGCTTGAGCGGGTGGAAGGTGACGACCTTCTTGAAGAAGTCGAATGCCTCGTCACCGAGCGGGGTGTGGGGGAAGTAAGTGACGGGGGTAGAGCGGGGCCAGGAGATGATGGAGACGAGGAGGATGCCGATGATGATTGCGCCCTTGACGCGGTAGAGCATGAGCATGACGGTGAAGATGCCGCCGCAGAAGATGCCGATCCACTGGAGGTTAGCGGGAACACGGAGGGGGAGTGCAGGGGGTGGGGTGGGAGAGTGACGCGGCCGACGGTCGCGAGGTCGCGTTGGAAGGGTCGGGGGTGGGGTATTGTGCTTCTCATTTACTCACCATCATGGGACTGCGCATCTTGTCCGACGCGGGGCAGAGGCCAGTGTCGGGATCGCGGAGGGACGAGTGGCAACCGGCGAGTTCGATGGGTGTGGAGACTGCGCCAGTGATGGCGCCGATACCTGCGCCATACGTGAGGCCGATGAGGGTGAGGTAGAGGCCGATACCGACGGCGGTGGCGAGCTTGATGGATGCGGGAATAGCGCGCGCGAGCCACTGGCGGATACCGAGCAGAGTGAGGCCGACAAACACAAAGCCCTCAACAAAGACGGCGGTGAGTGCGACTTGGTAGGGGACGAGACCCGAGCCGTGGAAGCCGACGACGGTGTAGGCCAAGTAGGCGTTCAGGCCCATTCCGGGCGCAAGGCCGATGGGGAGGTTTGCAAACAGACCCATGCAGAAGGTCGAGAGGGCCGAAATGGCAGCGGTCGCCGTGGCCATGTCGCGCTTGACCTCCTGCACGCACAGCATGTACTCTGCGTTGGACGAGCACAGGTCGGCCATGCCTTCTGGGGGACACACGCAGGGGCCACCAGACTCGGAGACAATGGTCGCGTTCACACTGATAATGTACGCCATGGCGAAGAAGGTCGCGAGGCCCGCGCGGATCTCGGTCGTAAACGCCGTTCCCTTACGGGCTTTGTGCTGGGGGTTAGCGAGGTCCGAGAGATAAAGGCATGGCGAGGGGATACGCGGCGGTCCTCTTGTGCTCGTCGCTAATGATGGCAACAAAGACGGCTCATAGAGTGCCACGGGCGGGAGCGAGCGGAACCCATAGACACGCGAATGTCCAAGGACACCAACAGACCCGCGTCGAGGACGGATGCACGCTGCACACGCTCGATGCCCGGCTACGCCAATACCCACTGTCCTCGCCCAACAGCGACAACTTCGATACTCACATGTCCGCTGCCGTCGAGGCGGAAGTACCGTCCGACGCGCGACTGCGCGACGGAGACGTTGAGTTTGTCGACCCAGGCCCAGCCCATTGTGACGCGAGGAGTCGAGGTGAAGGAGAGTGGTGGAGAGAGAGTGCCAGTTAGATGGTGGGTGATGAGTTTTTCGCAGACCAGTCAGTTGGATGGAGAATATATTCTCCTCTTGTCCTCCCTCTCGCTCGCTCGCTCGCTCGGTCAAAACTGAGTTTATCGGCGTCGTGCTCGCTGGTGGCCAGTGGGCCCGGTGGGCCACTGTGGGTGCAATGGGCTGCTCCGGAGGATCCGGTAAAGAAGGGAGAACAAATTTTGACAGGGCTACCAGGGCCAAGCCAGGCACACCATAGGGCTGGATCCAAATTGGCCCCGCAATGTTATCATTCCTCTCGAGGCAAGAGAGCCGCGACAATGAGCATACGCCTGCAGACCCCCTGCTTATGCTTCGGAGCGTGTCTCGGTACAATCGGAGCTCCACATGGTGCATTCAATTTGGCGTATGCAACGGCCCCCGGCTGACAGGCTCGAGCCCATCACTCAGCCGTTGGTCTTTGGTCTGGACCGCTAGGCCTTTGAGCTGCTAGCTGCTGCTTAGTGTCCCCCTATCGCACATCGCTCAGCCTTTTGTTGATCTAGGAGGACAATGATACACGAGGGGCGAAGAACAGTGCCAAGACGCTATGGTCGCTGCGAGATAGACATTCTACCCTCTGCAGAGATACCTAGTCACTAAATAAACTGGAGAAAAACCAAATGAAGCGTATGGGTTCGTGCACGCGGACACCCGTCGCCCTTTGGAACTGTTATCAGCAGGGTCCGAATGCATCCGAACGAGTAAGACGGCAGCCATCTCTCACCAGAAGAAAAACAATTTGGTTTTCGGGTTTCGCCGTTTGCGCCGTGGCTCAGCTGGCGGCCAGGCGGGCTCGGCACATGAACAAGAAACTCGGAGCCACATCGCATCGCGCGTGGCAGAAACAACGTGCCGGACGTGTTGGCATCGATGGTGGTGGATGACACACTTGCCAGGTGGCCAGCTTCGTTGCATGTACTCACCTTGCAGCTTGGGCAGCCTCGCGTTCGCGATACTGGCGCACGTATAGGTACGCCCGACCCACGAGATACGGCAGCACCGGCGGAAAGACCAGCAGCAGCTCGCTGCAAGCTGGCAGTATCTGCAGTATCGTCCCGTGCACTGTGGAAGAGCAACTGTCAAAAGTACACATGGTCTCTCTCGATCGTCCGAAGTGCAATATGGCGACAGTGACTGCGGGCGCGACGTTATCGCTATCTGGAGTGACATGCATGCCAAACCCTATCCGATATGAGGGACCACCGCTACTATCTACTATCTCTCGTCCGTTCTGACCGGAGATGACTGTCAGGGTACCCACGCCCCCGTCCGTGAACCATGTGAGCGCCGAATGGGCACGACCGTGGCTAGTGTGAGTGGGAAAGAGCCATGAGGGATCTTGGGGTCGTCTTTCAGAGATCACAGGACATGTATGTGCAATTTTATCCATCTCCGCTCGACTTCCTAAGATGGTACTTTACGATGTGGGTTCTGGTTGGCTACCCGACTCAGTTGGTCCACCTACTCGGCGACCTTGTATACGAGCCGCTTCCCGCTGACCTTGTTCGCCTTCATGTCTTCAAAGCCCTGGGGAATGGCGTCGAGCCCACCACGTACTTCGAAGGGCGGGGGACGCATACCTAGGACCGAGATGGCCTCGGGCGCGCGAGCACAGAACTCGGTGCCCCACTTGCGGTCACTGGGGGACGCCGGGATGATGCGCGGCGGGGTGTTGCGTCCGGCCATGTCGAATTCCTGCGTGTGAGCGGGTGATGGTCAAAGAGGGGGAGGTATACATAGGAGGGAATGCTGTACATTGATGAGGAGAGCGAGGCGCACACCCTCATACCGCTCCTGCCATCCTATCCAAACACCCAAACCTCAACACTCAGCCGTCCGGGCCTCTGCTCATGAGACTCCACGACCACTCACCTCGCCCATCACCGTGTACCCCAGCGTCGCAACAATCTTCACATCCTCACGAATCTTCTGGGCCGCAGGGTCCGCACTAAGGAGGACGTTGAGCTGGCCGCCCTTGTCGCCGAAGCAGCGCACGCTAAACGCCTGCGTGTCGGGCAGACTGGGGCAGTCGAGGGCGCGCGACACGCCGCCGCCAGTCGTCTCTTTGATGGACGCAATGGCAGCGTCGCCGCCGTGGTAATCGACGACAACGTCGGCGCCGTACGATTTAACCAGGTCAAAGTTGTGCGGCGAGCAGGTAGTGATGACCTGGTAGCCGAGGAGCTTGGCGAGCTGGAGGGCCATGAGGCCGACGGCTGTCGAGCCGCCGTAGATGAGGATCTGGCGTTAGTATGCACACTATGAGGTCCAGAAACAGAATCCGTGAGGTATGGGCCACCCGAGTTGGGGCAGTTGTTGCTCCAAGTTGCGAGATGATCTCGCTGGCCCTTGGACATAGGCTGCTGGGCTTCTCAGCCATGCCGCCCGCACTGTGGTCTATGACCACCTCAGTTTGTGGGGCTGTTTGGGACGCCTAACACGCTCAACACCGCATCCTGCCAGACAAGTAGGGTGGACGCCCCTAGACGGCACTCAACAGTATCGGCGCGGTGCGCGCCGTCGGCACATTCCCACAGATGTCGCTTTCCGAGCTGAACCCCATACGCCATACAGCAGACCGGCACTCACCCATCCGCCGACCTTAGCTGGCGGCCATGGCGCCTCCTGGCTGCGCTGCAGAGCCTGGAACGCAGTGAGGAATGGCACACCATACAGCGCGCCCTCTACATCCGACAGGTTGTCGGGCGTGCGCCAGCAGAGGTCAGCGGGGACGTGGGTGTACTCTGCAAATGCGCCCTTGTTCTTGAAGAGTCCGCCGTGGACAATGCCCGAGACGCGGGTGCCGACTTTGGCGTGGTCCTGGGAGTTACCATCGGCCGAGGCCACGACGGTACCGGTAAAGTCGCAGCCGATGATGGCGCCCGCAGGGGCTAGGTATTGGGCGTGTTTCCAGTCGGTCGGGTTCTGCGCGTCGAGGCGTTCCCGGTGCGAGTGCGTGATGGGGCGGGTTTAGTGGTCGGTGCGCAGTGCAGAGTGCAGGCGAATGTCAAGGATGGAGATGGTAGTGTGGTGAGAAACATGTCAGCTGTCGCTTCGACCACAATGCCTGTTTGACTCACCTGCGCCACATAGTCGACCTTGACGATGACCTCGCCAGGGAGTAGCTCTGGGACAGGGATGGTTTGGACCTCGACAGAGCCGTTCTGTTGTCAGCGATGCTACCGTTGTAAAACCTCGAAGTCCGTGAGCCAAGTTGGAGAACGGGCCTGCAGGCGTTTAACGGAGGAGACGGATCCAGCTACGGGCCGATTCGGGCAACCCGTAGATGGGAACAGAAGCTGGCGGACTGGCATCCCACCCGAGCGTGGTGACAGCCATCGCGACGCGTTCACGAACGCAACCTGCTCACCTGCTGGGGGCCCTCCACGAGCGCGCGCATCGTTGCAGGTAACGCCATGGTGTGCGAGTATCGTGTAATGGTGGTCAGACGGCAGTTCAGATGAGGAGTCACTCATGAGACCTTTAATAGATCCATTGTCTCTTCGCATGACGACCACTGCTGACTCTGCGCGGTACATAAACTTGCTCGCAATTTCCACCACTTGCGTCATTGTCGACGTTTGTACGTCGGCGATCGGCGTGCGGCCCGGCCGACCGCCGGCCGGCTGTCGCCGAGATCAAGAGCGGTCATTGTGGCCGTGGCTGAGAAATAATACCGCTGCGTCTGGTGGAGCACACGGCCATTCCGAGACCGTGCCATGTCGACGCCATCTAAGATGCTTTTCTCGCTTAGCCAAACAATGATACTGCCTCTCCGACTGACACTCGTCGCTTGCCTCGTGTCGCGCCCACGTCCCTCGTACCCCCTCACTCGGGCCGGATGGCGGTCGCACCACAAGGGCAAGGCATCCGCGTCAGGAGTCGATGGCAATGCTCTCCTTGGCTGACTACTCTAGTTGGGTACAAGCCCCACACCCCCTTGTTACATGTTGCCATTGCGCGTTCCCAAGCCTGCGCACGGCCCTGCTTCGCTGCAATCCTTTCCAATACGTGACTGTACAGTAGGTTGGGCACCCTGCGGGCATCGCATACCTCGCGTCAATGCCAGCGGTCACCCGGTGCAGGCGTCCAGCGGCAGGGCTAAACTCTGGGAACGGGCTTGCATACCATACCCCACACGGGGCCGGGGGCCGCTGTCACAGCAGACTGACCCAGTGGAAGATGGTACAGACCGGGCCGTTCCGGCCGCGCCTTGTCCCCCCGTTTAGAGCGTTTCACTTGCCCACCCTCACCTCATCACTGATAGAAACGGGTAATGGCCCCGTGGAGGACCCGTCTTGTCTGTGACAACTCTGACACCCACGATACTTATCCTGACTGGCGATTCTTGGTTGATGAAGCAAAAGTCGCAACTGAGGCAAGAGGAACGATGGGCGCTGGACACGAACGCGAACGCAAACACGAGCAGCAACCGACAAGGCAGTGCGGGAGACAAGAAGCAAGAATTGTAAGCCTTTCGGAGCCTGGCCGGCCGCGAAGACTCGCCCCCTCGGCCCAGCTCTGTGAACTTTACCGCCTGATTATAAAACGTGGCGCGCGTGCACCTTGTAACACGTCGCACATCTCCACCGATCGCGAGCATGACGCATGGACTCTGCCGCATGCAAACAGTGCTAGCGCCAGGAGAACCAGGACCGTATGCACGGGTACGTGCAGCCTGGGACCGATGACCGAAACGCGTCGCTTAGGTTGCGAGCGCTCCCATGCAGTACATGCGTAGCAGGGAGGGTCCCAAGTACCGCCAGTACCGCCTTGCACTCCATGTCCCCCCCCCCCCCCCCTCGTCACCAACGGCCAACCGCCCACGACGACAAGGACCACATCTCACCTTCATCTCGGTCGATCTCGCCATCTTACTCCCCTACGTCCCCACCTCTTACACCGCTACTTCTATTTTAGTTCAAGATCACCGCCAAGAGAGGTCGCTCACTCGCTCATCATTCCTCGTTCGCTCACCACTTGCCGTCCTCCCACCCCTCGGAACCCCGTCGACACCTGAGGCCCTCTACTGCCCATCGCAGCCTTACCTGCCTATCACCCTCCCTCGAGACCACCCAGGCGCGCCCGCCTGCGACCCATAACACACACCGGTACCCATGCCCGTGCGCCTGGCTTACCATCCGTTTCAGCTGGTCAGTCAGATCCCACGCCGTCTGCCTGTCTTCGTGCAGCTTCTGTTAAGCAGCCGCAGGATCGTGATTGCTTTCATCGTCTGCAAGCGTGACCTTGGCATGTCCCACGCGTACCGTGTGGTGCCAGCACCCACACGACCTCTCGTGCTCGTTGACGGTGCAGGCTCCTAACGCGCAGTCGGCAAGTTCACCAGCCGGCCAAAACACAGACCGCGCTGGCCATGGGAACCAAGCTCGTACCGCCGGAACCAACGCTAGCCGGGACCATGACCCAAACCTGCTCGACCCCGAGATCGTCGATGCTTCGTTTCTGTTTGAGACGTACTCGTTGATCGACTACGATCCCGTGACCGACGAAGGGCAGTACAACTTGCACCTGCACCTCGGCGTGTTTCTGGACGGAGACGGGGACCACGACGATATTGGCATCGAGGCGTGGGAGGGGTGGGGAGGGGAAACGCCGCCGCAGCTGCAGATGCCGAATCATGACGGAGGAGAGGTGCGTGGCCTTGGGGCGAGTGGGTGAGCCAGGCCATTCACCGTCCAGCATCCCGCTTCCACTCTGAATCCCAATTCCGACAACGTTACCAATGCTGACCGCAGGGCGTCTCGGCATGGTCCGAAGGACTGTAAGTTGTGGCAGACACAGCTCGTGCTGACCATGAGGCTCGGCACATTGCTCGAGGTCAGCGAGTCCCACGGGGGCACAAAGCGCGAAGCACGTGGATGGGAAGAGCGGCAATTCGGCCTGCACGACCCGCGGGCATGGCGCTATGTAAGCGACGACAGGGGGGAGCATGAGGAGCGCGAGGGGAAGCGCGACGAGGCCGCGGCACGGGATACGAGTGCGAGCGAAGCACGCGGTCCAGATACACGCCGCGAAGTACCCGGCGTATCCGAAAGGCACTCGCAGGGGCAGGAGCCGCGTGGTGGACGTGAAGGACATGAGCGGCAGGCACGCGATGTAAGTCGGTCCCCCGGTTGTCTCTGGTATCGCCCGGAACATGCGATCGGGGACACTCAAAGACGGAGTAAACACACGCTCACCGCTCGCACCAGTCTCTCAAAGCCGCGCGCCGCATCTCTGTGCGCCGCATCTCCACGCGCCGCATCTCGCTCCCGGCCTCGCGCCGCTCGTCGCGCCAGAACACCGACTCGGAGTACGAGGCCGATGCACCACCCCTCCCCGACCGGCCCATCGGGCGCGTGACGGTCCTCACGCCCGGGTGCGCGTTTGACGAGTGGCTCGGGCAGCAGGCGGCGCGGTTCCCTTCGCTGCCTTCTACACCACATGGTCCCACTCTCCCCACGGTACACACGTCCCGCAGCGGCCGCACCAGCACCGAGGCCCATGGCTCGCATGTGGTTGGGTGCGGCGCTGCCACGCCCACCGACACGCACACCGACACGCTCTCGACACCTGCGACATACTATGCCGACGACAGGACGTTTGGGACGGGGACGCGCACGAGTGCGAGTGCACCGCCCAGCGCGTGGCATGATGCGTGGAACGATGGTCCGCCGAGCGCATGGCACGACGACGATGTTCCCCCTTTGCCCGTGAGTGTGACCGCGTTGTGGCGATGGCGATTGGGATGTGTTCACGGTGACCGAGTGGGAAGCGGCTTTCCTGGCCGTTCTGTCATACTAGAACACTGCCTTTGCAAAGGTGAAAAGTGGGAATGTCTAGGCAGCGATAGAAGCGGGAGCGTCTCCTCTGTTCGTTCCGGCCGCCACAACCAACGTCGTACCGGAGCGCTCACCGCTCCGTATGGAACACCGCCATAAATCCTGACCGCCACCGCGGGCTAACCCCAGACCTCGTCCTTTCTCGTCTCGTCGCGCCCCACGAGCACCGAAGTGTTCAGCGCGTGCAGCGGCAGCGTCATTGACTGGCACAATGCCATGCGCGAGATGATGCGGGTCAACCGGGTCTAGGCAGTTTGGTGGGTGGGACCCGCCTCGAGGAAGAGACAAGGGGACACGAAAACGAGAGACAGGGGGAGACGAGAACGCGAGGTAAGCGGGGACGACGACAAATCCGTGTGGACGAGGCTGGACTGGATCCAGCTCTTTCACGTTCCGGACCGATTGCAAGTACATAGTCGACAGAAGTGCGATGGGAGACGACGATCATAGATGAAGCAGTTGACATAGACCCATGCCACATTATCCACAGTGCAGAACCACACACGGCAGCCATAAATAGCTGCGAGCAGTGGCAAGTGGTGGATTCTCACAGGGGCCACGCAGCAGGGTGCAAAGGGTGGGTTGCGTGTCTGGATATCTCGGGATGAAGCTCAGTACCAATATGCTATCTCTGCCGCAGTGCACGCCGCACTACAATGGACACCGAGCCTGCACCCGACCACCGGCTGCGCGAAATCGCACCCATACCTCAGCCCTGCAACCCGACTCTGGGCATAGGCATCCCCCCAGCTCCCCTCCACACCTCGACCCCCACATATCGTCTCCACTTCGCCCCCTGGTCCTCTGCTCCGTACCTGCCTCTCAAGACGAGGCACCAGAACAGCCAGGCCTCCAAAACAGATGCACCACCGCTCACGGGCGGCGTCTGGCCTCTTCGAGCCATCGAGGCCCGCTCTAACCTCGCAAAAGGCAAAAGGTAAGTGACTTCCCAGGATCGAACTGGGGACCCTCAGATGTTAGCTCGGGATGGAAAGATCCCGTATTTGCAATCTGATGCAACTACCGCTGTGCTAAAGCCACAGACGAGAGAGGCGGGGCGGGGCGTCACACGGTCCGGGTGTCTTGGAAGTGTAGGTAGGTAGGTCAGCGGGGCGGCGAGAGTATGTAGGTCAGCGGCGAGGTGAGAGTGGGTCTGGGCGTAGGTAGGTCTGGGGTTCGGTCGGGGGGGTAATAAAGTCCAATCAGTAAAGGCTTGATGCGATTCGCATGCCGATGACGAGTGTGCAGCCTGTCCTAAATGTACGAGTGGCGCTGCCACACAAGCCACAGACAAGACACACACACACACACACACACACACACACACACGCTACCGCACACACACACACACACACGGCACCATTCATTCTCACCCAGTGACTCCGTCCCTCGTCTTCCAGAACAGGCCCATCGTCGCCCGAGCGGCCACGGGCGCTATCGCACACCCCCTCCCATGGCCTCTCGATAGCTCAGTTGGTAGAGCGTCGGACTGTAATTGGTTACCCCCACTTTGATCCGCAGGTCCTGTGTTCGACTCACAGTCGAGAGATCTTCTCTTTTTCTGTGTGGACGGGGTTGGTTTTTCTTTTGCGAGACTCATTGTGCTCGGTAATGGTGAGTGTGAAACGGTCGAATGCGCGTGGGGATGGCTGGTTGGTATGGAAATGCTCATCCCACGGGGGGGGGGGAGACGTGAATGTCTGTTCACCACTTTGGTTTCCAAACGTACACGTCCACACACTGTCATTCTCATGGGCGCACTGTGGTGTCGCATCACCCGGGCCTGTGCTGTGAGTACCCGTCGTAAATGTCATGGCGAAAAGGGCGTCGACGGCTGTGTAGCCACTTCGAGCCATTAGCAGACCAGTTGTGCTTGCCCATGCACCGCTAATGTGTGGCAGTTTGGTTCAACCTCCCACCCCAAGTCACAGGTACACTCTATAACATCCAAAACCACAAGCTACAATTACAGCATCTCCCACCTCTGCGGCCCCATGGCAATGAGGCGATTAAACAGCTCCTCCCTCCCCTGCACCGCCTTGAAGACGACGGTATCCTCTGCGGCCTGTGCGGCAAGCACCTCCTTGGCGAGCGCGTCGGCCGTGAGGGGGTCACTTTGCGCGGCGAGGGTCTGGACGGCGAGTGTGCGCGAGTCCGGGTCAAGCGCTTGGGCGGCGATACGCTCGTCCAGGGCTGCCTGGTTGGCGGCAATCTTGTCGCTGAGCGCTTGTCCGCTCAGGTCGGTGATCGCTTCGGCTTCGTTCTTTGACGAGGCAAAGCGCAGTGTCAGGCCGAGGGACTGGATCTCGGCGCCGGCGGCGGTGGCGAGGGCGAGGCGGGTGGTGCTGACGCCGTCCTGAGAGTTAGCAAGGCCCGTTGGGGTTTTGAGAGGGAGACGTTTCAGCTAGCCCGGAAAGATAAGATTCTACCGGGTGATCCGGCATCGTCTCTGTCGCCAACTTGCCCAAAATCGCTACCCCGCCCCAATCACACTCACCTTCTTCATCTCGACCAGGTCGTCGATGTACCAAACCCTCTCGACGTTCTTGGACAGCAGCGGGACCCAGATAAGACGCGCATCGGAATCGTCAATGAACACGTGGCCAGAAGAACTGCCGAGCTTGGCACGGTAGCCACCTGGCGTGTCGTCGCCAAACTTGGTGTTCTGGATGAATTCGTCGATCTTGTTCCGGAGCTGGGGTTAGTGTGGCCTGTGGGAGTAACGGAAAGCAGGGCAACTGAAGGCACGTCAAAAAGTCGGGGCTTGTGGTGGGAAGGCGAAGACTCTGTCGAGCCGTGCTTCTACACCGAGGTGGATCATCCAACCGTACACGTACTCTACCCTCGCCTCGTCCTCACAGCAACACTCCCACCCTCACCAACACTCACCGTATTCTCCTCGCCGACAACAGACACATCACTGCCAATAGCCGCAAATTTGCGCGTCATCTTCTTGAACGCATTCTTCGTCTTGACCTTTGTCTTTTGCGCAACGGCCTTGACGGGCCCGGGCTTTCCTCCACTCTTGTCGCTGAGGCTCGACGCAATGCTGCCGTCCGGGTTGGTGGGGTCCTTGATGGCGTCGCGCGACTCGTCGAGCGGGGCCGTGGGTGCCGCGGGCAGGGGGCAGCCGAGGTTTTCGCACACGCGTAAGAGGTGGAGCGCGAGCTGGGCGTCGGTGGGTGTGCAGGACAGGATGGAACTGTGTGTTAGTATGGTACGCGTGCCGATGTGATGTGGGCTCGAGTTCCGTACACCTAGGTGCTCCTACGTCCCCCACGGCTGCCACGGCACCATTGTACTCACTTTCTGGGGTCGAGCAGTTGGCGCCAGTTGGGCACAAGACGAACAAACTCGCGCATGCCGCGTTCGGCCAGCTCGCGGCCCCAAAGCAATGCGCCAAACGAAAACGTCACCATGCGGCCAAAGACGGCTGCGGGGATGTAGTGCAGCGCGATCACGGGAACGATGAACAGTGCGGCAATCTTGAAGCGCGCGTGGAAGTCGGGATACGTGGGCGGAGGGGAGAGAGCCCTGGCGTTAGAACTGTAATCACCTCACGTAACGATAGTGCTCTCCGGTGTCATCTCCAAGTCACCGTTGCGGCTGGCTCGCGACTTGAGATCAATCTCAACCCCGATGCTGTGGATCGCTTGAGATCCAGTTTCGCACACCTCCCAAGTACCCTCATCTTTGTCGCCCACCGCTCCACCGTCCCTCGGAACAGCCCCACCCAACCGCGTAAGACTCACTTCTGAAGAATCTCAATCGTGTCCGCAATACTCCCCAACGACGTCTCGGTATTCTTCGCCATCCGAACCACCAACTCGTCACGCTTGCGCTTAACCTCGTTCTCTGCTACTTTGTCCGGATCCACATCGTCGTCGACCTGGATAGACGTGCGCCCCACGACGGCGTCAGCCTTTTGCGGCCCCGCCGCGGAGTCTTTGCGCGCAATAGGCTTGCCGGTCTCGTCGAGGAGGATGCCCGAGTCGTTGGCCACGCCGCCTTCGCCCGCTTCGTTTCCGTCGCCCAGATCCTTGGGGCCCACAGTCGCATTCCCCTCTTCGCCCTTGTTGCCGAGCAAGACCGTGCTCATAAACGCCACGAGGACGGCGCGGACTTCGAACGCCTGCTCCTCGGCCTGCTCGGCCTTGGTGCGGTGCCCGTGGCCTGTGACGCCACCCAGGACGCTCTCGTCGCCCTTTTCGTTGGCCGGGTCCGTGGCGGAAAGGGGTTGGCCGGCGGGCGGTTCGACCTGGCGTGTTAGTGAGGGCGGCCAAGTTTGAATGGCGAGCGAAATGAACTTGGGCTCCGAAGAACTTGGTGATGGCAGTGATATTGCGCAGGAAGACTCATACACCCCAGAGGGGCGGTCAAATCTCTCAAATCCGTCAAGGATCAAGTTGACCCAAGGGACCTAGCAAAATGTGACCCAGCGAGTCACCAGTTCGCTACTTCCAACCACTCCAAAGAAGCTTCGCTAACATGAGCCAGCACGACGACCATCCAAAGCTCACGCAGCACAAGTTCCAAACAACACACATGCCTCCTCATCCCAACTCCCATCCGACCCAACTCACCTCGGGGAAGAGCACCCTCCTCGTCTTGGGGAAACAAATCAACAAACACGCAAACCCCGCGGCCGCAAACAGAGTATACCCCGCGGCCCACGAGATAAAGTAGGCGGTACAATACGCTGCGGTGCGGTCGCGCTCGTTTTCCCAGTCGGTGAGGCGCTCGAGCTCGCGCACGCCCCGAACAGACGGCGGGCCGATGGCGGCAATCACGCGCTCGAGGTTGGCCTTGAGCGTGTCGGAGCGGAAGGGGACGTCGGTTAGCGAGGTCATGCGCAGGTCGGGTTCGGCGGGGGGAATGTCCCGCGCTGGGTGGAGGACGTGGTTGACTTGCTGTGGTGTGAGCGGGGGTACGGGAGGGTCATGGGGCTGTACAGGTAGGTGGACTTGGAATGGAGACACGGGCCCGCACATGCAGATGTAATGATGCCACGTTTGCTCAGTGGTCCTCACGATTCGCAGGAGCTGCTTGCACAGTGGGACGTACTGATGTGGCACTCTCCCAGGACACGCTCTCTCTCTCGGAAACTCTTCCAGCCTCGTCGACTTACATTATTAAACCGCCTCAACATGACCCACAACTGATCGTCCTCCATGCCATCCACCACGGTCCCCTGCGGCTCCTCGCCGTCAATCTCGCGCCGTTCCGCGGCGGCCTTTTCGCGCTCGGATGCAATCACGCTCTGGGTCTTGTCGTCTGGCCTGCCATAGTCCTTTGAGGAGGGGCGCGACGGTCCGGGACCCGTGGGGTTTGCGAGGCGGGGTGCGACGCCTTGCTGGGCACTGGGGTCGGTGGGGTGCGCGGCGGCAATGGCGGCGGCGTTGGGGTCGTCGCGGGACAGGACGTCGCTGGGCGTCGCGGGCGGGCTGTCGGCTGTTGTGGGAGGACTGCCGGGGACGGGGATGGGTGCGGGAGGCGGGCCGGGAGTCGTGCTCGGGCGCCTGTTGGAGACTGTACGGGCCGAGTGGACGGGGGGCATGGCTGCTGCCGTGGGCGATGCTGGTTGGGAGGGGCCGCCTGGCCCGTGCTGAGCGGAAGGGGAGAGCGGGGCGGGCGGCGGGGCACGGCCGTGTGTTGGGGAGGGCGGTTGGTTGAGCGGACCGCTTGGGTGCTGCGCCGCCGAATGCCCGCTGGTGACACTGGCGACGGGTACGGGAGGGGTATGGCCGGCATGCGGTGCCGAGTGAGCAGTGGAGGCCTCAGCGTACGCCGCTACAGGCCGTGGGTGCCGAGAGACCACGGGCGGCGCCACTGCCGACGGCGCCGCACCGGGCGGCAGGGGGTGTACGGACGACGATGTAGATGTACGGGAGGGCATCGACGGTGCACCCGAGGACTGCGCGTGGCGAGGGTCCTCGCGCCCCAGGAGGCGGTTGGGATCCACGAGGATGTCAGACGGGAGGACCGAGGTCGTCATCGTGCGTGGCAGGTGGTGGCTGCTGGCTATTCTTGCGTTGAGTTGTGTTCACTTCACAATCGAGGCTGTCGACCGTGTATGAGTCTCGAGTGTCTCGGATCAACGTTGACGGGAACGATGAACTGGTCAACTTGTTGTGGATCAACGATGTTGGGATGCAACATGGATATCGTTTCGCCTCTCGCCTCTTGTCTGATCATTCGAAGGCGCGGCGGTCGTCGCAGTCAACTCGTCACGGCCTAGAGGTATTGCGACGCGCGTGCATGACGGCGCAGACGACAGGTGACGGTAAGATCCGTGATGGCTGCAAGCACCGACGGCACGCTGCAATGACGCTGTTTTGCGTTGTCATGTGTTGTTCTTGCCGCCGCCGCAGGTTTCCAAAGGTTTCTGGGTGTGTGAGCTCGGTCGCCTCGGAGGCCAGGTTTGGACACTACGTCATGGACGACGAGGGGCAGGACGCATGGCAGGCTCAGAGTGGGTGGCGACACCGGTGACCCTGGCACCGCAGCCCGCGGCGGGTGGAGCTCGTGCCTGGGTGGTTCCATGGGTTCAACCTTTGACCTCGTGCGCCAAACATTCACCGCTCGCTGCTGGCCAACCAGTCATCGCCCTTCAGCATGACGATGGTAGGCACGGGTACGTCTTGTGGCTCCACTGGGCCAGTGTCCCAGAGTCAGAGTTGCATCCGAACCACCACAAGAGGAATGGACGTGTCTGCGGGCCTGGCCATGCCGTTAGCCACGCGCCAGGCACAAACGCACTCTCCAGACACATGGGACGGAGCAGGGTCGCAGACCCACCGCAAAGAGAGCCTGGTCGGCCAGGATGTTGACCTTGTGATGCATCATGGAGCAGGGAAACAGACTTCTGATGCCTGAATGGACCTGGCTGGTGTCCTGGAGTAATCGGATGCGTTCATGTCGAGTTCGACCTGTTGTTTTGGTTGCCAGACGATCAAGGCTCCGATCACGGGATGACGCATGGTGCATCATCCATGAGTGTCAGCGCGAGGTTGTCAGAGTGCTGTGCTGAACTGTACCTAAGTGCGCTCCACGCTTGCTCCATTTTGCTGTTCGCCACCCATCCCGTCGAGCGCGTAACATCGTTGCAACGACGGAGTGCGGTGAGCTTGAGGCAGTGTCGAGGAGTCTCGATCCCTTGGCACCGCTTGGCTCTGTGGAGCCACATCGGTGCCTTTCGTCGTGATCGTCCGACATGGCAACGTCATGCGAGGAACGCTGGCTGCGGAGGCTGTCTTCAGTACGTCAATGGGTCTGCGACATTTCTGACCTCGTCTGCTTCCATCTACTTCCTGGCAACCTGCACGTAAGCAGCAACATACTAGTACTCGACCGCGGTGAGGACGACAGCGATCGGAGGCACATCCAGGAATCGGAATCAAGCCACTGGTTTGGGAACTCCGGAGTTCCTCCCTACCCCTTCACTGCGACATGCACATACTCTACATCAATGACAATGGTTGTTCTTATCCTCATACGAGCGCCATCGTGTCTCCCCTCTCACATGCCACCAATTATCGTACACCTCTCGCATACACAGGGCCTCACCATCTTCCTCACCGTCTTCTGTCACTCTTCGTAACTCGTGTGTCCGTCGTCGATTGTCGACAGCGCTGTCGATCAGCTTGTTTCGCCTTCGCCTCGTTTCTCGTCTCCTTTGTACGAACGCGGCCACGATGGAGGGCCAGCGTCGGTCGGTCGTGGGTTTGATCACTGCGTCTGGAGGGGCTGACCCTGCACTTTGGGCTCGGGGAACCTCACACCAGTCTCTTTCGGCTCGGGGAACTTGACAGCGGTCTCGGCGTTACCAGCGACGAGGGCACGCGGAGTAAGATCCGCTGCAGTGTGGCCTGGGCTCTGACGACCCAACTCAGCAGTGCTCGGCAGTACGGGGGTAGAACGACGCTTGTTGCGGTTGTCTTGAGTACGGTCGACCTCGACATTAGCCGAAGCGATAGTATGGCTGCGGACCCTCGTGCCCGTCGCGGGACAATCAACTTCAAGTGGAGAACCATTGCGCGACAGTGTAACCGGCTCCGTGCCACGCTCGCCCGCGTTGGTCAGGGCTTCCGTCGATTCCGAATTGCGCCAAAATCCACGCTTACGGAGCGCGGTCACTGCTGCTGTGGGTGATGGGCGCCAGATACGCCGACGGATCGAGATGGTACCCGGTGGAGCAGAGGCTCGTTTCCACTCCTGGCCGTACGCGTTCCCGGGCGGCTGGCACTGGTTTGTGCTGCCAGTGTTGTCGTGGTCATCGACCGAGGAAAGGGTTGATTCGGGGTAGTTAACGAGGTCCCACGACGTGGTGCGTGGAGGGGTACCGTCCGAGCGGGTAGCGCTGGCACGGTCACGGGTACGGCCATCGGCGTTGGGGATGTTGCGGTCGCCACGACGGGCACCCACGTCGCCGAGTTCGTCGGAGGTATAACCAGCCTTGTAGGGGCGGTGGGCTCCGTCGCCATGGTAGCTCAAGGTCGCGACGTAGTGGTCACAGTCTTGGTAGACCGCGTCGTCGCTACCGCTCTCGTCGCTGTCGCCTCCATGAACGTCGACGTACTCGCCCCTGAGCTGAGAGTGGCGCTGCACATCCTCGCGATGGACGTTGATATGCCTGTCCCAGTCGACCTCGGTCGCATTGTTCTGGAAAGGCGAAGCTCCATCGCCGACCCTCATTCCGCCCTCGCGGCCAAGAAGAGCTTGATTGATGGAAGGGGCTTTGGAGGGAGATGTGTTCGGGGTTCCGAAGCGTGGGGTGGCGTCGCTGTGGTCGTTGCTGGTGTCACGGTTGGTTTGGAAGTGCTGCCAGATCTCGGCTTGGCACTGTGCCTCACGCTGGGTGAGAAACTGATCGGCAACCTGCTTCGCGTTCTCCAGCTCTTGTTGCTGCACCCGGCGTTCATTCTCCGCAACCAGCCAAAGTTCGCGGCGACGATCTTCCTGGTGCTGTGCAATCTGCTCTGCGCTTGGCTGTTGCTTGCGACGGTCACTCTCAGCGGCGCGCCAAAGGTGATCCATCCGCTGGCGGTCAAGGGCCGCGTCTTGCTGATCACGTTGCATGTTCTCGAGGGCGATTGCGGCTTGGCGATGCTGTTCGAGGTTGGCAGCGGCCGCCGCCTCGCGTGCCTTGCGCTCACGTTCGATGGCGCGGTCCTTTGCAATGCCGCGGACGCACAATGGGCAGCGACATGGACTTTGTGCAGGCAAACCACTGTCTTCGGTTTGCCAATTCGAAGTGGCGTTGTCGGTCATGGCATCCGGAACGCTGGTTCCCCGATCGAGAGAAGGTGTGCTGGGAGTCGGAGTAGGTGGCAAAGACTTGTGGAGCGAAGAAGGTGGCGTGAGAGGGGAAGAGGGAGGATAGGGCGTCTGGTCTGGGAGGGGTGTATACGACTTGGTTGGGGTGCTTGTGGGCATCGTTGTCCCCGCCAGTGCTGATGAGGGCGTCTGCTCGCGGAACCCATACTTCTGCTGACCGACAAGCCCCGCCCCGACGGTGCGATCGAGGTCCGACGCCATGGTAGTTGCACTCGGTGACGAAAGTAAGTGGGTAGCGGATGGTGACGAGAGCATGGAAGTCGTGTCAACGTTGGTGGAGGGAACGGGCTCGCTGAGGCCAGGGTTGAGATCGCCGATGAATGCAGTGTCGTCACGATAGAGCGGCATGGGCGAACCCTGGCGGCGAAAGGGTGAATGCGGTGAGACACTGGGTGAGGCGGTGTCGCGCACGGCCTGGTATGTCACCTGCACAGCCACACCGGGCACGTCCGAGTCTTCCGAAGTGATGGGCATCTGCTTCTGGATGCTATCAGCAATCAAGTATAACGCTCATCCAAGCATACTATAGTAGTGTCTGTCGACACGAACGCAGGATCCTGGGGCGGAGAGACGGCCGACGGGGGGAAGATGGTTGGGGCGTTGACGATGGGGGGATACGCCTGGTACGCCTGGTCCTGAGCGTGGCCGTGCACGTGCAGGGGTTTGTCGCCCTTGTCGTCGATGAGGTTCTGCTTGATGTGGCCACTCGAGCTGCGAGCGTGTCCAGTCGCGCGGTGCTGGCGCTGATAGTGAGCCTTTCAAACTGTGAACACCAGTGGGACGAGGAATGTGAAACGCACCTTGGCTAGAGGAGAGTCATCATCATCCTCGACGTCTGTCCGTTTGAGCGACATCATGAGACCATGTGAGAGTGGGTGTATACGATGGGAAAGAGGAAGAAGAAGACGAGGATAGTCGAGGGCACGAGTGGTGAGGCTGGTGAAGAAACAGGGAGCGCCTGGGATACAGTCGGGGTTCGGGGTGCGGGCGGATGTGGAGGAAGAAGAAGGCCGAAGAGCGAGAGGGATGAGAGGGAAGAGAAGAGAATACGGAAGGTTGAGTGTCACAAGAGAATGGGAATGAAGAAGGAAGAGGAATGGAAGAGAGAAAGAGAGAAAGAGAAAGAGCGAGATAGAGAAGAAGAACGAAGGAAGGAAGGGAAGGACGAGGATGGAGGAATTGGAGGAAGGACATTGCCATCAGTCTGAATGTGGCACATGGCACACCACTCTCCACGCGCCCCTCCGCTAACGCCCGCCTGGCACAGCTCAATATCTAGCACCTTACCAGCGCGCCAGCGCAGTGTGCCAGCAATACATTCTATACATGGTGTCTGCCCGTGGGGTACAGCATACGAAACTAATTGTCCTACATTCATGCATGCGTGTACGGCATGCACAGCATCACCTGGCTGCAAGCCCCGTGCACCAGACACAAACTACGGCAGCCGGGGGCAAGAGTATCCAAAGTTGAATATGGCACAACTGTCAAATATCACTCGTCAGTGAATCAAGGGGAAGACAGAGGAGGTTCAAGGTCGCAAGGACGAGAGGCAGGTACGAACACAGAGACCGCAGCTGATACTCACCAAACGCGTCGGTTTTGACTGCCAGTGTGAGGCACTTGCTCAGCAAGCCAAGGACCTCGGTCAGAGTGTGTTTGATGAGCGACAAACGACGCAGACAATGGTCCCATGTGCTCGATGTCTCCCAACGGTCTCTCTGTACCTCTTGTGCCGAAATCTATGGTGTGTGGGCTTTGTGGGCGGCGAAGGATGCACATTGGCATGGCTTGCGTGGAGCATCAAACTGACAATGATTCGTTCTTTTCTTCTGAGACCCCGCCAGCAAGTCCGAGGCCAGCCGTGACGCGAGTGCACACAGGTGTTTCCCACAGCATGCTATTCAGATGGGAGTGCCCAGCGTCCATCTGCCTAGTTGCCGTCCTACCATACGGTTTGAATGAGTTCGCTCGTGGTCCGTCGCCCGGCTCTCCCGACGCCGCCGCCAAATTTACCTCAACAGCGCACTCGATCAGCATTGGGGATCGCGGCCAAACCCAGCATTGTTATAGAACCTTGTGCTTGCAGTTGCGTGTGTTGTACTTGGTGTGGATATTCTTGCCAATAAGGGGCGAAAGGTAGAGAGGAGGTGTAGAGGGACGCAGGCAGAATGTACGTGTCGTAGACATGCGGCGGACGGGGTGACATGAGTGGGCGCGAGACTCCGCAGAGCAGCCATTGACGCTGCAAGGCGACGGGGTTCCATTCTATAGACGCACGAGCACATTCTGGATGGCAACGCCGCCGGAGACACGTTTAAGCTCATCCACCACACCCAACGAGACACTCAAAACCAAAAACTCAACTCTCCGAACCGAGAATCGAACTCGGGTTTTGGGATCGCTGCCTGGTTCCAGGCTCATACAGCGTATGAGACCCACGCCCTAACCGACTAGACTATTCAGACAATGTTATTGGGGGTGTGTGAGCGGGCAGCAGGTCAGGAGGTTGAGAATGACAGGAATGTTGACCGCATGGCCGGATAGCATTTGACGACGGGCATTGCCGTTGCTGTCTTGACTTCTCGTGGTGTGGCAGGTAGTTGGAGGAGTTGGACGTACACAGCCCTCGGCACGACGAGTCCCGACAGTGGCATCTTCCTGGGCGGCACCAGACAGCTGCGTGCCCACGCCGACCCTGCAGCCGAGACGAACTCTGTGCAGCATGCTATGCGGCAACAGGTGTGCAAAACGCCACATTGCCACGCGCCCAGACGCGGACAAACCCAACAACTTCCCACGCTTCTCATGGCTCCCACGGCTCTGTCAAACCCCCCAAACACAGCCCCTCCCTGCATATCCATCCCTTCCACCGTTCTCTACACGGGGCGGCGCTTCAACAACACCCCGTCACTACCAAACATGCCGACCTCACGACCGTCACCGGCGCCGCCGCCGAATGGACCGCGGTCGCCATCGTACGCGGCGAGATGGCCGAGCGGTCTAAGGCGCTGTTTTCAGGTTTCACAACCCGTAGCAGTCTTCGGACGTGGGTTCGAATCCCACTCTCGTCAACTGGGGATTCGGTTCCTCCCAAGCCTAGCTTTTTAGGGGTCGTGAGCTTCCACGGGGACAGAGAATGGCTGCTGGGCTGCTGGGTTGTATCCCATGATGCAGGCACTCGATAAGACGTTGTGTGGCGGCTTGAGGGTATGGGACACCGGGTTGGGCCAAGCGGCAACCACCACATGGAGCAGACTTTCTGAGCGCGGCTGTTGCGAAAGGACGCTGCAGCTTGGTGTCGGTACTCCTGCACATTGCATCTGGCAAAAACGCGCATGGAGCAGTACTGGATGCTGCTGTGTCGTCCCCAGAAGTGAAGGGAATTCCGAAGACACTATTGCATCTCTGCCTTCAAACCACCAAAAGCTGTGTGGGAGAGACAAACACACACTAGGAGTGAAGTGAGGGGTTGCTTCCCACCAACGCGGCCGCGGGCCACGGCAAGAATTGGATGCAGTGAGGGAAAGTCGAGAATGCTGACGAGGAGACACGGCTGTTACTTATGCAGTACTTCGGCAACACTACGCACTAACATGAGTGCAGAGCACCAATCTGAGGGGTATTCAGACCCGCTTCGTGTCTTCCGAACATGCCGAGTTTCTTGGCGTGGTTTCCTTCGTGGCCGCCGGCCGCCCCCTGGCTTCGTGCATTTCGCTTGGGGGAACTTGTTAGAGGTGTGCGAACACACAGTGTAACGCCGTCACACCCTCTCCAACTCATGCGCCATCATGCGGCTTCTAGTCCCAGTCAAAGCACGGGTCCCAACGCCGAGTCAATAAAGCGTATTGTTGTGTGCGGACGTTGTGTGAATCGTCTTTGCAGCCTTTTGTTCTTCTCAACCATTTGGTTATTTTGGCAATGTCAATCCACCACTGTTCGGTCCTCTTTGTCCTCATGCTGTGTATCCACACTGATCAACCTCTCTACGGATAACGCGTTGCCTTGTCCAGCAGGGCATTAAAAGCCTTCTTCCCAAGTCTGACCAAGTTAACAGGTGGTTCGCCATCCTTTACTCACAACTTCATCCTACCCCTCATTCACGACTGGTACCATGCTCCCTTACCGCTCGCTTGCCAACCCCGCACACTCGATTTCTCAGGCGTACCCCACCGCGTCCCTGGACCTGGCGCTGTACAACATCTACTACTCGCCAAAGTACGTCTACGCTTCAACCCCCTTCGCCACTCCCCCTCCCTTGTTACGTTCGCGCCCGACTAACACGCAGCGAGACAACACGCTACAACGCACTGCGCGACTACATCCTCTACGCCACAAACGCCGACACCTCCCAGTCCCTCACGCACGCGCAAGTCTCGCACATCGAACAGTGGGCCAAGGGCCCCGAGGCCGGCACGGTCATCGACGTGCTCAAGTCGCGCCTCGACCACGGCTGGCCACACAACTACAAGGCCCTCGACGCGCTCAGCTTTGTCCCCGCCAGCCACCTCGTGCCGCTCATCCCCAAGCTGACCGAGCTCACAAAGCTCGAGTCGGATCCATCGGGGTTGCGCGTGGCCCAGCACGTGGTGGACAAGGCCAAAAGTGTTCTCGACAAGGCGCAAAAGGAAAAGACAAAGATGGACGCGGATAAAGTCAAGGCTGACGAGGCCGAGGGGCTCAGGAAGGAGGAGGCCATCATGGCGTCGTGGGGCAGCTGGCAGGCGAATATGGCCACACAGGCATCGGCGGGCGCACAGGCCGTGGGGGTGGTAGTATTATCGTTTGCAGTTTTTTGTGAGTGGTTCGTCTGTGGCTGATTGTCAGCGTATGTGTCCATGCAAGGTCGCAGATGCCTCTGTTAGTGCCCTCTGCGGAGATGATTTCTGACTGCATCAGTGCGACCTGGAAACTGTCTGTATGCAAAGAGCGCACACAGTACGGTGTTGGTAAATTCTGTCAAGACGGACGAAGGGTGCGAAGACCTCTTTCTGTCGCTGTGGAATGTTAGGAGGCTCGAGGGGTGACGTGAGTTGACCAGATAAGGTAGCCAGGTGCCTCACGTCAACGAAAGGCAATATCAAATACAAGAGCTCCACTAACGTTAGGACAGGGTGCAACAAGCTGGACGATACTGTATTCAAGAAGGTGGGTAATAAACAATTAGTGGGCATGGGGGTGTTGACAAGGAACCGTTGATGCATGCCACGAACAGAAAACGTGAGCGACACAGAGTATTAATCGAAAAAGGGACCCCAGTATACAAGTGAGGTTTAAAGGACTCATAGACTGGTGGATGAAAGGGCGGCTCGAAGAGCATCCGGTTGCAGATTTGGAAGTGAGGAAGAGGGATGAAGTCGGTGGATGGCACTTGGTGGAAGGTCGGGTGGTCATTGTTGTCGTTAAGTGGTAAAGGTCGTGGGTGATCGTTACGCTATGACGGGGATGTTGTCGCGGGAGTCGTGGCAGATATCGTATCGAGCTTCGATGTTGCTCAGAACTCCGTACTGGTGTTTACCACCTGCGCCTTGCGGCGCCGGGTGATCCGAAAAGGGTTGCTCGGCTGGGGATTCTGGAGGGACTCATTGGCGACCGGAGAAGGAGAGGGAGGGGTGATCCTGAGGTGGGAGCGCGTCCTGCGCTCGGCAGCGGTATTCGTGTTCATATTGTCAGACTCGTTAGCCTTGCGCTCCTTGAGACCACGACCCGAAGGCTTCTTCGCCGTTGACGTGCCCTTGTCATTCTGGGCGTTGTCGTTCTTGTCGACGTGGACGGCCGCCTTGCTGCGAGCTGTCGAAGGTTTCATGGAGGCGGTAAGCTGGTTAGCCTCAACGCCGGCAGTGGTCGACGTAAAGGCAGAGTTGGCGTCTTGGAATACGTCGAGGGCAGGAGCTTTCTTGGGGGCGCGTGCCTTGCGACCCTTGTAGCGCAAAGCCGGAGCCTGATCATCCACCGCCTTCTCGGTCGCCTCCATAACGACGGGGGTGGGGGTATCCTCGGATTCCTCAGAAACGGTCGTGAGTTTCGTAGCGGAACGACCCTGGCGCTTGTTAGGGGCGGTCGTAGTGACCTTGGACGGCTTGGGAATGGCGGTCTTCTTGGCAGCATTTGAGGTCTCCTCGGTTTCATCCTTGGGTCCGCCGAGGTCGAAAGTCTTGTACTTGGCAGAGCGTTGCTGCAGGATTCGCGACTTGCGCTTGGGTATCGTCGGGGCCGGAGTGGGTGGTTCGGCGACGCTGATGTTGGCGAGTCGTGCTGCATTACGAGTCATGCGCATATTGTCGGAGGGAAGAACATCACCGGCGGGCACTGCTTGGACGGATTGTGCGACGACGCCGCCCGAGTGGTGGGAGGACTTCAGAAGGATCGGGGTCACACCGTCGCCAGGGTGGAAGATGCGCAGGTCTTGATTGTCGTCATTCGACAGCGAGGACGGCTCAGCCTGAGTTTCCTCGCGAACGGGGGTGTGTTTGGCGGCATTTTCGGCCTCGGCGAGTTGCTTGCGAGTCATGCGCGTGGGAGCAGGCAGGATGGGGCGGGGAGCGGGTGGTACATCCGTCAACGCCGTCTCCACACTTGAACCGTGGTCGTCGGAATGGAGCTCAGTTTTGTTGTCGTGGAGGGAAGACGTCGTGGTGTTTTCCTCGGAATCGGTTTCGAGCGACGCGTCGACTTCGGAGAGGGTGTGATCAAGTTCGTCGATCTCTTCCTCGGGCATGTCGACAGGCGATTCCGCTTGGGGGGGGGCGATGTAATCGGTAGCTGGGAGGATGCGCCCACGGAGGGATCTGCCGGAGATTTGGTCGAGGCTACTTTGGGCTTGCGAAGAATACGGCCCTGTAGCATCAGCAGAGCTCGGTTGGCCGTGTTGGGAGCTCACCATGTTGGGAGAGACGGTGGTAGAGTTAGGCGAAGGGGGAGGGTATAGTATGTGGAGTCGCAAGAAGGGAGGTAGGAATGGAGAAGAAGAATGGATGGGCGAGGAGAAGAGTAATAAAGAAATGAAAGGAGGAGATGAGAAAGAAGGGAGATGAGAGGAAGAGAAAATGAAGACGAAGACAGAAAGGAAAGGAAAGAAAGGAAGGAAGTAAGAATGTGGGTGGGTGGGAATGGGGGTGGGCCTGGGTAATCGGGGAATCACAATGAGGTCTCTGGCGTGTGGCGTGTGGCAGTTGACTCAGCTCAACATGCGCATGGCACCACAAGCGAGTGTGGCACCTTCCTCCCTAACTCACCACAGCCAAGGACGCCACCTCACATACGTCGTAAGAGTAAACAACCGCCGATGGAGCGGGACGACTGTAGCATACACAGCGCCGCCCCCAAGAGGCAAGAGGAAGACGTGCGCATCAGGATCAAAACCTCGTTCATTTCGGGCTACGCCAAGAATAACACTCTTCTGTTTGGGTAGGAGACTACGCCACACTCCCCCTCCTTGGTTGCAGGTGTAGGCAGACTACATCTAGGAGAGCACCTCAGATGCATGGTGTCTCAGGTGGGTTGGGCGACAGGGCCACAATAGACAAGGCACAGTGGCTGTAGAGACATCCGACAAACAACGTCTGCAGAGGCGGTTGCGTTGACATCTTGGTCCGTCTTGGTACAGACTTTGTCTCATGGTGACCTCATCATACTGGGGTGCGACTAGGCTCGCATGTGAGTGGTGTAGCCATCGGATGATAGCCGCTCATGTGGCAGCGGCCCAGGCGTGTGCAGACGACAAGCAGTCCCGTTCACGAGCAAGACATGGTTCCACCTTGTTCACGAGCAAGACATGGTTCCACCTTGTCATCCCAAGGTGTACCAAGGTGGTATGAGCTAAGCCGAACAGGACTGGTTGAGATCCATAGCACCCGATCATCTCTTATTACAGGCCAACAACGCCGGCCTCGAGTTGCCGTCCTCCGTCAATGCCCATACCTAATTTCTGCAACACAGCTTCCAACTGCCACACGACCACAACAACACCTCCACAAGTGCGCCACGGGCGCCACACGCACAGAACAACAACAACACATGCCGCCCAAAGTAAAAAGGACAAGACCAAGGTCCGACTGGGAATCGAACCCAGATTACAAGAACGACTGTGCGTCAGAATCTTGTGTACTAACCGTTATACGATCAGACCCCGTTGTATCGCTGATTGTGATGGTGAGGACGCCGCTAATGATGGCGAGGAGGCAGTGAGAGGTGGCGAGGAAGGACTTCTTGTAAAGTTGCTCCTCTCGTTTCTACAAACAGGGCGGCGGTAGTGCGAATTTGGTTAAGCTGCTGTTCTGTTCGGTACCAACGCCTGAGGATATGTTACTGTTTACATGGCACAGTTGCGAAACGAGCTCGGACCAGGCTGGATGCCAAAGATGTCAGCCTTCGCCGTTCCTAACGGAAAGGGACTCTACTCGTTCGTTCCTTTGGAATCATGATGTCAATATGCACACAGTGTCATTGCCACGCTCCATGTGCATGGAGGACGCCAGCTTCCCACATTCGATGCATACTGTAGCTATTGTCGACTGTCCCGATACTATAATAACTCTCGCAGCGTTTCTCCATTTGAATGTCCTTCGCCTTCGACCCGATTCACTCCCATTCGATTGCTCCGTTCGTCCTCTTCCGCACCCACTTCCCCTTGCCTAACACTTGTTGCTGGGACAAAACGTACCCCACACCCCATCGTCGTCGCCCGCATGCTGCGCGACCGTGACCTTGAATGTGCCCTCGGGAACGACCCACTTCTGCATCACTTCATCCCAGATGCTGACGTCGTAGCGCGAGAGGGTAAACTCGACTGTCTCGGAGCACCCGGGGTCAAGGGAGACGCGGTCAAAGTCGCGGAGGACCTTGGGGGGCTCGCCGGCGGCTTCGGGATAGACGAGGTAGAGCTGGGGAACGTCGCAGCCGTACACGTCGCCCGTGTTGGTGACTGTGGCTGTGATACGCCACTTGGGGTCGTGGAGCTGGGGCGAGAGGTGCGAGCCGATCTTGCTCGTGGCGTTGCAACTGCCGTCGCTGCCGCCGTGACCGCCGCCACCGTGGCGTCCCCGTTTGTGGTGCACGGGGCCGACATGAAGGTCCGAGTATGCAAACGTCGTGTAGCTCAGGCCCTGGCCGAACCAGAAGCGCGGGGCAATGCCAGACTTTTGGAAGTGGCGGTAATCGATGAAGATACCCTCGGTGTAGTTGACCTGGGGCTCGTGCGGGACCATCGTGTTGACATAGTCGAGGTCGGCGGGATAGTCTTCACGCTGCTTGGCGATGGTGTACGGCAGGCGGCCGACGGGGTTGTACTCGCCGTACAGGACGTCGACGAGGGCGTTGCCGCTCTCCTGGCCGGGCAGCCCTGCCCAGAGGACGGCAGTGACGTTGGGGTTGTCGATCCAGCTTTCCATGTCAATCTGCCCCACCGAGTGCACAACGACGACCGTGTTGGGGTTCACAGCCGCGACGGCGCTGACAAGGTTGTCGCCATTCTGCCACGCGCTCAGGTTGTTGCGGTCGCCAATGTTGCCGTCGACGACACCCAGCAGCTCGCCGCTGTTGGCGTTGATGCCGACCAGCGCGACCTCGGCACCCCTCGCGGCGTTTGCGGCGCCGGCCAAGTCCCAGTTGTTGAGGAAGAAGTTTAGGTTGGACCGATCGGCTTGCGCGCGGGTGCTGATGGCTTGCAGCGGGTCCACGAGGTAGGGGAAGGTCGCTGTGCCAGACCCCCAGCCCATGGCAAGTGTGCCGTCGCTTCCGACGCCGTTCGAGTAGCCATTGGGACCCTTGGACGACGGACCCATGTCGTTGCCAATGACAGCAATGGTGGTTGGCTTCTTGAGTGGGAGCGCACCGTTGGCATTCTTGAGCAGGACAGTGGACGACGCGCCAATGTGGCGGATCAGCTTGTAGTGGTCGTCTTGCACATTGACATGTTCGTTGAGCGGGGACGACGGGACATAAGAAACAAAGTTGACCTCGGGATAGTCTTGGTCCTGGCCGAGCAAAAAGTAGCCCGCCATGACGCGCTGCGCCATGTCGTCGAGGCGCGCCTCGGGCACACTGCCGTTCTGGACGGCCATGGTGAGGTTGGCGTTAAAGTAGCTTGCGGGCCAGCTGCCATACTCGAGGTCGCCGGGCATGTCCATGTCGAGGCCGTTCATTGCGCCCTGGACGCCCGAGTGTGTGCCTCCCCAGTCACTCATGACGTAGCCGGGGAAGCCAAAGTCGGTCTTGAGAATGCCGTTGAGCATCTTGGCATTCTGCGACGACCACGACCCGTTGACGAGGTTGTACGCCGTCATGATACTCGCGACGTCGGCTTGCACGGCGCGCAGGAACGGGTGCGCGTACACCTCGCGCATCGTGCGGTCGTCAATGTTGCTCGACTGGGTCGTGCGGTTGCGTTCCTGCTCGTTGCCGACAAAGTGCTTCGCCACAGCCTGCACACCCGCGTCCTGCATGCCCTTGATGGTCTGGTACGTCGCCCAGCCAGAGAGGTAGGGGTCGCTCCCGAATCCTTCCCAGTTACGGCCAGCAACAGGAATGCGCCCGAGATTCGTCATGGGCCCAAGGGCAATGTGGACGCCCTTGCCGCGGAACTCGTCCCCGAGCGCACGCCCACGATCGTACATGAGCTGCTTGTCAAAGGTCGACGCAATATTGACGCCGGCCGGGAACACGGACACCATGTCGACGAGGCGCAGGCCGAGGGGCGAGTCCTGCAGGCAGAGACCCGTCCAGTTGCGAGCAGGCACGGGCTGGGTGTTGCCGATGCACCGCGTGCGACCGAGCCCCGCGCCAGATACAATGTTGACCTTTTCCTCTACGCTCCAGCCCTCGAGGAACGCAGCCGCCTTGGCGTGCGCGTCCTGCCACCGCGGCGAGAACTGGGATGTGACTCCAAGAGGCGGGTCGACGTGCTCGGACGTATAACCCTCGGGGACAGTGCAGTAGTAGCACTGCTCAGGAGTGCTCCGCGGCGGCTCCTCGCCGGGCGGATAGATCTGCGCCCACGCCGGGGTGAGCGCGAGTACTGTGAAGAGCGCAAGGATACGCATCTGGTGTGAGCTGGAGGAGCCGTCAAGCACTCACGTTCTTGAGATGGGTGGGAGTCGTTGAGGGGCAGTGGCTCCGTCTGGGCCATTTGTACCTTTTGCCCGTCCGACTTGCCAAGCGTCCTTCTCAGACTTGGTTCACCCCTCGTCACCTGACCATCCGTTGATGTTGTCGCGTCTCACTGCCGCAGCCGGCGTCGTCATGCCGAAATAGGTTTAATAGTGTTATTGTTGGGTTTGTCTCTTCGATCTGTTCTAACCGAGGAGAGCAGAACGCGGGGGCGCATCCTGGGGGCGTTGGTTATGTCATGTCCAGGGTCCACGACGCGTCGAACGCGGCATTGATGGCGGGATGGCGTCACGCTCCGAGCCGCGTCCTACCCATGAGAAGGTCAATCTGGCTCTTGTCGCGGATCACAGCGCCAAGGTTAAAAACCGACCTTTCGGTAACGCAGCCAAACCTTATTGTGCGTTGCCGCGGCAGAAAGAAGGCAGAAGGTAGGTGGAAGGTAGGAGAACGCGCAGCAGAAGACAGCTACCGGTGACGGAAAGTTAATCATCTAGTCCCCAACTTGGGCCTCCCACTGCACGGACCTTACCAACAAGAAGCAATGGCCCTGGACTGGACTCGGCTAGGTCAACATGAAACCTTGGTTAGAGCCGGACCAACAACGAAGTACAGTGGGCCGCAGTGAAGTGCCGTAACGAGGTAGGGGCGACATAACTTTGTGTCACCCTGTACATTCATCCATCTCGTCCAACTTGGCTACACCTTGGCTGCTACCGGCGCCGGCTCCAATGCTTTCCCTCACTTTCCTGGCTCTGCTCTCACTCTCCAATGTTCGTCTTGTTTTGTTGACCAGCCGTGCCGTTATCCACTGATCCATTAGCACTAACACTCCCGTACAATTGGCCAAACTTACTCCTCTGCCAATGCTGAGAGCCGCGTGATCATCTTACACTGAAATGTTGAGTGAGAAGACGCGGCGGCCATGGGGCGTCGCCTTGTACACGCGCTGGTTGCCCTCCCAGTCGGGGTAAATCACCTCGTCGCATCCGCAGCCGTTGTGCTTCGTGACGCAGTGCGCATGGGCCCAGGCGTCCTTGTCACCTTTAGCGGCCGAGATGAGAATCGAGGCGAACATGAGCTTCTTGACGTCCGTGCTGGCGAAGCGGTCACACATCACGGAAGTCGGCAGGCCGCGGGGAATTCCGATGGGGTCATTCTCCGTGATGATCTTGGCAGCCGTGGACAGGCGCAGGTACGCCTTGCTGAGTTGGTTGAGTGTGGCGTAGCGCATGTGGATGACAGCCGTAGCGGCATGCGTGGCAAGGCGCGCCCAAGCCTTGAGCCCAGGGGGGACATTCGTCATCTCAGGCTCAACGTCGTGAATCTTGAGCGCAGCGGCCGCAATGTTACCCCAGATGCCGCATTCACTGAGTCGTTAGAAGTGAATGGAGCCATTTGTACTTACAGAGGAGCCACACCATAAGCAAAGGCGTCGTCGGAAGAAAAGATGAGCGGCGAACAGGCCCACGGGTAGAGTTTGAACAGGCCGCGGACATACTCGACCACAGCTTCCCCCCACTTTCCTTGTTTGAACAAGCTGCCAGTCAGACATTGCGCCTGGTCGCAGACGTGTATACGCACTCGTTTCCTGCCTCCTTGTGGGCCTTGGCAGCGTCGACGCAGAGTGGGACGGGGTCGACCTTGCTGGTCTTCTTGCGGTGATTGACGTCCGCCAACATGTGAAAGTGGAGGTCGACAACTGAGGTTGCAATGACGGGAAGACACATGGCACGGCTGCAAGCGTTGTTGGTAGCGGCCACCAGGCTAACCATGTTGGCCCCAATGCTGTAACGCTCATACTTCGGGATCGTAGTCTCCAGCGACTTGAGGACGTACTCGCCAGAGTGGGTATACTGGGTTTGGCTAAGGAAATCATGTTGTCAGCAAACGTACTCTTCACAGGACGATGTGCTCACGCGCGATTGTGTTTGATGTCCTCCTCAAACGTGTCCTCCATCACTCCCATGAAGTTGCTGGGGAAGAGATCCCAGAGCGTCTTGTTGAGCGAGGTATCCTCCTGGGTGTAATGCTTGCGCGTAAAGGGACGGGGGATGCTGACCTCGTTGGCGCCTGCGGTCTCGGGGCAAATAATGGGCGAAAGGTCGATGTTGTTGGCAGTAGACATGGCGATGGAGATGGGCGAGCTGAAAAGCAGTTGAGTGGATGGAGCGAAACGGAAGAGAATGAGGAAGTGGAATGGGCAAAGGTGAATGGAGAGAGAGAGAGAGAGAGAGAGAGAGAGAGAGAGAGAGAGAGAGAGAGAGAGAGAGAGAGAGAGAGATAGAGAGAGAGAGAGAGAGAGAGAGCTGGCACAGAGAGATGTGA